>LPNX011074780.1:205700-219157 GCA_001517045.1 Pseudotsuga menziesii
TAAGAGGTAATACCTCTATCTCCAACGAATCCGAGTACCAGGATGCAAGCCATTTTCGAAGAAGATTTAATACTAAGTGCTGGTGAGTTTGGTATATGGAGCCGACTAGACAATGGAGTAAATGATGATAATCATTTAGTGATCCATCGACTAGAAGAAGGAAATTGGGTCATGCTTCAGGTGTACCCTTCCAACTAAAGTATCCTCTTACTTTACCTGACACATGAAGGAGCACCCCCCCTGCCAAATACATATTTGGAGAATACAGAAAATTCGGACCTGCAGACAAATAATTGCAGTTGGACATCGACAGGATAAGTCGACCCTGATCGAGTACTTGTTGGAGAAGAAACGACAAACAAAACAACCAATGGGAACGAGAGTTTCATCAACAAAATATCCGCACAAAGAAATAACCAAAACATCCCACTAACCCCACAACCACCCCCACCACCGCGACCTCCTAAAGAAGATAGTGACAATGAATCTGACATGGGTCACGGATCAGTGCATATCCCTCTATATGAGGGTGATGAATATCCTAGATGACATTGGTTCATCTGTGAGTCGACATGGGAGGCAAACCAGGTCATAGATGAAGATAGACAAATGGCACAGTTTGCTGGTGCCTTGAGGAAAAGAGAACTCACGTGTACATGACCTTTACTGAAAGAACCCCTCAAGCATCCAAAGCAGAGATTAAAATGCATTTTTTTTCATTCTTTAAAACTCCAGATGCAAAACATTTGGTAGCTAAAAAATTGAAAACAACATCACAAAAGCCAGCAGAATATTTCTGCGACTACGAAAAATGCTAGAAAGACCTCCTCAGCATATTGGACTATGTAATTGATGAGAAAATATTAATTCAGTGGTTCCTTGTAGGTCTATCACAGAAAATTCGGCAACACATAAGCTTGGAGATGTTCAAACCATATGAAGATGCGCTTACTAAAGACCTACAAGTGGAGATGGATGAAGACTTCCCAACATATCCCATGAATACTAGAATGGAAGAACAACTCGAAATCATGCATAAATCACTAAAAGAGATCAAACTTAAGAGTCTGGATGTATGGTGCATGAAATTCTCAATGGATAGAGTCGACAGGATGTTTGATTTGTGCAGACAAAGTGCTTCTTCGACGTCTTCCAAGAACATGGATAACAAACAACAAAATATTGCTCGTTTAACATGAAAAATGGTAAATCATCTTGGTGTGTTATATGTGAAGTGAAAAGTCACACCACGGTCGACTTCCACCTAAACTTAAAAAATTGACAAAACTACCAAGCAATCTACTAGACAAATGCAGTCACGCAGAACAATGATCAGCGGAACAATGCTCAAACCGAATAGAATAATCAAAGGTACGAAGGTTGTCGATATGAGTGCTGGTTCGACAACCGACATGGAGGATATGGAGGTCGAAGTCGATTCTCTGGGAATTGTGACAATCGACCACATTGTCCCATCCAATGTTTCACGTGCTACAAAGAAGGTCACCGATATGCAGACTGTCCATAAAAGGATAGAACTGATTTAAAATTTTGTACTAGCTATGGAGTAGGGGATCATTCATTAGAGGATTTCCCTACTATGCTTGACAATATAAATAAAAATAAAAATGTTAATGTCTTGTCGTGCGTTCAAAAACATGATATAATCAATACAAAGAATCTGCATATAATAACCCGACAAGGGACAAAAAATGGGAGTGATAATCCATGAATAAGCAAAATAAAAGAAAAGAATGATTATCCTAACCCAGCTAAACAAAAACAACTGTATAAAGACGCAATGAATATATTTAAAGAATTTGCTCGACAAGAAGAAGCTGACGATAATCGACAAAGAAAAGTTATAGAACTAATACGTTTAGTACAAACTGATAAAATGGTGTCTAAATTCATTGACTTATTGTATAAAATAAAACACAACAATAATATAGAAAAACAAACAAAAAATATCTGCAGTCTAAACCAGAAGGACAAAAGTGATGCCGACCCACTTGTCGACCTAGAGATTGAAGGATACCATGTCCGACAAGTTGTGCTCGACTTCAGATCACAAGTAAACATTATGACTCACGACACTTGGGAACAATTGGGTAGACCTCGGCTATACGAATTAGGAATATACCTAAAATTAGCTGACCAAGGTATAATTGAACCTATTGGAGTTTGGAGAAATGTCGACACGACCATAAAATGAATATTGACCAAAGTCGACTTTGAAATTATTGACCCTAAGGAAGGATCCAGTTCTTTCCCAGCATTAGTAGGTCGACCTTGGGGAAGAAAAATGAAAGCATTGATATCCTTAGACAAGGAAAGGATAAAAATAAAAGGGAATGGACAAAAATTCATAGTACCTATCCATCCATTCCAAGGATAACCTTGGATAGAACCTATTGATGAAGAAGTTGACATCCGATAACTATATCATATACAAAACAATGAAGACTGCACAGAACCCAATGTCTATGGTGAACTTCACTTAGGAAATAAAGATCCAATATGATACAATTTATACCCAACATTATATGATTGGGAAGTCAAGAAATATGAAACAAAAGCAAGAGTTTGTTGGACCATTCAAAAAGTACAGAAGAAACCAGTCCAACAATGCTTCTTAGTGTCCATCATCCCAAAAGCATTTGAAAAGAAAACGAGGGAATATCCTACCCTAAAACTAGCAAATGTAAATATCACACAAATCCCCAGGTACAAAGAAAGAGAATCACCAGTTATGCATATAGAACAAGTATCCAGAAACATTGGTGAACATGGCCAACTACAAAGCTTAGTGGAAACCTTCATAGGACAAGCTGCTAGATGGTGGGATACCCATCAATCAAGATTGCAGACATGGACAAAAACTTTGACCTACTTTATAGAAAGATTCATAGGAAAAAAGTTAACCAATGAAGCCCAAATATCTATGTTCACCCAAGGGAAGGATCCACAAGACCACATAAGAATATGTGAAAAAGAATGGAAAATACTTGGGTATAAGGATGAACGTATATGGCCACACCTGTTTCCATCGACACTATCCAACTTACCAAAAAAATGGTACAAATTGGAAGAATCTTAGTGTGAAACATTCCTATGGCATGAACTAAGAGAGAATTTTATCAAAGATTTAAGCTTTATACCATAGGATGGATGAAACTACAAAACAAATCAAGGCATTTATAGAACCGACCGAGAACAAAACCCTAAACCATGACCGGCCGACAATAAACTGCAATAACATACAAACCAAGACAACACCACAATCAACAAGGCTACAAATGGAAAATCTTTCGATGGAAATCATACCATTCAGAAACAACAAGACCAATTCGCACGGTGCTCAAAGTTGAGACAGTCGAAGAGACCGACCAAATGACTGTAGCATACTTTCCTGGCACATTTTCACAGTTTAAAGAAGGGAGCCGACCAATCAATGAAGCCAAAGCACCAGAATGGTTAGATGCTAAAGTCAAAACTAAATAATTCGACATCTCAAGTGATGATTGACCAAAAATGGAAAAAATTGGAGACTACTGGAGTGAAGAACAAACAACAGAAATAACAAACTCATTAAAATAATTTTAGGATGTATTCGCTAGAGACTACAAAGATCTCAAAGGTCTAGTCCATGAAATGGGTGAAATGAAGATCGACATCAAACCTAACATCCGACCTATAAAGAAAAGACCATATAAACTAGCTCATAAGTACAAAGAGATATTCAAGAAAGAGATTGATAATATACTTGCAGCAAGAATTGTCTACCCTATTGACCAATCAGAATGGGAAATTCCAATGGTTTTTCAACCAAATAAACAAAATCCAACCAAGCTAAGGATCTGTGTCGACTTCAGATACCTAAATAAAGTTACATTAACAGACCCATTTTCGACACCTTATGCAGATGAAATCTTAAATGAGGTCACAGGACATGAATGCTACGCGTTTACAGATGGATTCTCAGGTTATAACCAAGTACCAATAGCCAAAGAAGATAAAAAAACACAACATTTGTATGTGAATTTGGCTCATTTGCTTACAGGTTTATGCCTTTTGGATTAAAAAATGCACCTGCAGTATTTTCAAGAATTGTGGTCAAAACATTTCAAGAATATATTTATGAAACAATGGCAGTATATTTCGATGATTGGACAATATACTCTATGTTGAAAGATCACTGAAAATGGCTAAGTCTCATGTTGGAATGATGCCAACAAATCCAGTTAGCTCTGAACTTCAAGAAGTGCATATTTCTGACCCCAATGGGGATACTATTAGGACACATTGTCTGCAAAGAAGGCATCAAGGTAAACTTTGCAAAAATAAAAATTATCCTCGACTTAAAACCATCGGTGAACCCAAAACAAGTCAGGGTACTACTTGGTCATACAGGATATTATAGGAAATTCATAAGGTACTATTCAGATATGACCTATCCACTGGAAGAACTGTTAAGAGAAGATCAGGAGTTCATCTGTATAAAGGAATGCAACATATCATTTGAAACACTAAAAAGGAATCTTGTCGAAGCACCCATTCTAATATTTCCAAACTGGTCGACCAAATTCCATGTACACATCGACGCATCAGGCCTATCAATAGGATCAATCCTAACTCAACCAAGGGACGACGAAATGGACTATCTTATAGTTTACAGAAGCAGAAAATTAAATAAAACAGAAAGAAACTACTCGAAAACAAAGAGAGAATCATTAGGAATGGTTTTTGCACTACAGAAGTAGTGGCATTATTTACTAGACAATCTGTTTATCTTTTATATCGACCACCAAGCACTAAAATACCTCATAAATAAACCCTTACACCATGGGAGAATTTTTTGATGGCTACTTCTATACCAAGAATTCAAATTCGAAGTCGTTGTCAGACCAGGAAAGTTAAATGTCGGTCCTGACCACTTATCATGAATCGACACAGGAGAGGAACCGATAGGATTTGAAGACGACCTACCGGATGCACATTTATTTCGTATAGAAGCAGTCCCAGCAGAATTAGAGGAAATATCTCAATTCTTAGAAGATGGACAAGCACGAGAGGGCATGACCATGAAGAAGAGACAAATCTTAGCCATGAAAGCTGCACCATATAACCTCATAAATGGATTCTTATATAAAATAGGACTGGATGACATCCTCAGAAGATGTGTACTAGAACATGAAAGAAATAATATTATGTATGAAGCACATTATGCACTGACGGGAGGAAATTTTCAAGCAGACACAACTGCCAATAAAATCCAACAGTTAGGGTTATGGTGGCCGACACTTCACAAAGACTGTAAAAATTTTGTGAGCTAATGTGACATATGTCAACGACTGGGTTGACCTCTGCCTAGTACAGAAATTTTATTGATATCAGTAAACCCAAGTTTGACATTTGAAATTTGGGCCATCGACTTCATAGGACCATTCCCCATACCAGCAAAAGGAATAGGTGCAAGGTACATAATAATTGCAGTAGAGTATGTAACCAAGTGGGCAGAAGTAGAACCAGTCGACACATGTTATAGTGAGATAGTTGCTAAATTTATCTATGAAAATATCATTACCAGATTTGGATGTCCAATAACCCTAATCAGTGACCAAGGGTCACACTTTATTAATAAAACCATTAAAGCACCAACAGATCAATTCCAAATTGACCATCGACATAGTATAGCTTATCACCCTCAGTCGAATGGAGCAATTGAGGCATTCAACAAAAAATTAACAAAAGGCCTAACAAAAATATGTAACACCGACAAAGACAAATAGGACGGGAAGATACCTACAGTACTATGGGCTTACAGAACAACATACAAATGTTCGACAAACCAAACATCGTTCCAACTAGTCTATGGACAAGAAGTAGTTGTTCCACTACATTTTCGACAACAAACACCTATTATAGCAGAAATTTTACATGTCAACGTCGAATAAAGAAGGAAGGACTGATTGATGCAATTAAGCAAGATGGAAGAACACCGATTGATCGCTTTCAAACACCAAGAAATACAAAAACAACAACAGAAGGCATGGCATGATCGTAATATCAAAAACAAAAACCTGTCGATAGGGGACCTTGACCTACTATACAACAGTTGAGTAAAAGCGAAACCCAAAAAGCTACATATAGAATGGATGGGACCCTACGTTGTCGAATAGATTCATTCCAACGGATCAGTCCGGCTAAGGACGTTACAAGGCACAGTATTTCGGAAACATGTTAATGGTGCCTGACTAAAGAAGTACCAAAATTAAAACAAGTCTAAAAAAAATGTAACACCCCTGTTTTGACCCCATTTGCACTAAATGTATGTGATGTATATATTGTAATGAATCATGGTGTGGAGCTAAAGGCAAAAGCCCCACCATCGATTTGGTTGTGTTATGTTTTGGCGTTTGGTGGAATTGTTGCCGATGGTATATCGTGATATATGACACATATTATTTTGGCATCATGTAATTATGCATTTTAATTAAATAAACCCCAACCAACTATGTCACTACAACCATATTGAAAAGGGAATGATATTTCTAAGTATAGGGAAAATGAATTGTTAAAAGTTGAGCCCATAGGGGAAAAGCCATGTGTCACCACCCTTTTGATTTGCTCACCTTCCCTTGTCTCATCCAACTACCTCATTAAAAGTTCTGTTGTTAGTTGGGGCAGTTATTGCTGGGGAGTGGAGTGTGGCAGGACTGTCAGTCCTTGCCCAAATGGACACTCCACTAGCGGGTTGACCCTCATGCTGGCATGAAAAACCACAACACCCATTATTCCATTCTCCCCACGACTGCATGGGCACTCTCCCACTCGCGATTGTTCCTCACGCAGAGAGCTGGGGGTGCTGATTTGTCCATTGACGTTCTGGGCTGGGGGTGTGTAATTTCCCTACCAATTGTGGCCTATGTGTATGTTCTTTCTCAGGAATGGGTTGAAAGTTGTTTACCTTCCCATTCTCGGACTGTGTAAGTTTCCCATGGCTTCATTGTTGAGAACAGACTTTTGTTTCTCCCACGTTTTTGTTGGTTGTGTTTGCTGTTATGTTTTGGGTTGTTGTAGGTTGTTATGGAGTCGTTTTGGCCACAATAGGGCCAAGAACGACTCAGGAGTTGCTTTCCCTGACCAAGCTATGAATATCTTGTTTAAATGCATGTATGTAGTGGTTGGTCTTCGAACGGTGTTGGAGTGGGGATGAGGGCTTGGTTTTATTGATAAACCTGGTGTGTTTGGGAGCCACACAAACAGAGCTAGAGAGTTGGCTTTCTTCTCCACAACCCCTGAATAGCACTATAAGGGAGGTTAGGGCTTAAGGGAGTGTGTAGCAGAGAAGGTACTGATTTCCTTGTGTTGGGTGTGTGTGGGTGTCCTAGAAGTCAAGCTAGTTCTGGTGTAGGTATCCTTAGCTCTTTAATGAGCTCACCAGCTTAGCATTTAGCCTTTCCCAGCTCCTTGATGGCCTCATAAACCCAACTGTGTTGGCTTGGTTGGTTTGTTGATGGCATGTTAAACCCAACTGTGTTGGATTGGCTATGTTTTGTGAATCCTTGGCTATGTGTAAGCCTACTTGTTCCTTATTCCTTGGGGAATCATGCCCAGCTCGGGGGTGGTAGTGTTGCTGAGATATTAAGGAGAACGCTGGCATATGGTTGGGTGGAACGTTGCAGCAATGTAGCTGGTTGCATAACAAATTCTCTATAAGATAAGTATTCTTGTCTATTTTACTTTTGCAATCATATTTGATGTTTAATGAATGATGATGAACATGTCAAATGCCTAATTGAATGCATGTTTGCTTCCACTGTGTATGTGAATGATTATGCAACTTAGCATGTTTTATGTTCAAGCATTTCAGTTTTATGTATGTTAATGTTCATGGGGCAGTTTCCTAGATGTTTTATGACACTGTAGCGTCCTCTTTGCCGGTCAGAGGGTCGGGGACGTTACAGAGTGGTATCAGAGCCGACGTTACAGCATGGGCCTGAATGGGCCATGAAAGATCAGCTATCAGAGGCAAGTTTCCTTCTGCCCTGTAGAGATCAGAAATTTATGACAGAAAACTTCCACAAAATTGTTCTAAGTGCCAGAACTGTCGGCTCATCAGAAAACATAGTGGGAAGCTCTTCCAATGCAGTGGAGAGCTAGGCAGAATCCCACCCGGTGGAGGACAGTCGGAAGAAAATTTGTGGAAAGTTTTCTAAGTGTTTGTCAGTTTTCAGTGGAGAATAGTGGATGTGGGAGCTAGAGTTTTGACGGAGATCAGCCGAAGACCACCAAAACGCACTACTACATTTCGATCCAAAATCCGACGGCACGTGGATTTTTTCTTTTAACTGTACCAAAAATCACAAAGACAATTTTTTTTTAAAATTGTGCTCATAAGCGTCGCTTAAGCGACGTCTAGGCTCATAAGTGTCGCTTAAGTGACGGCTAGCCTCACAAGCGTCGCTTAAGCGACGGCGCATAAATTGGTCAATTATTAAATGAGGAAACCCATATTTAAAAAACATCAAGATTATTGTGATTCAAGAAACCTAATCAAAGAAATCTTCAAATGATGCAAAAAGAGGATGAAAGTATGAAATAAATCTCTAGAGTTCAAAGTAACATAATTTTGATAGTAAGTATATCTATATCGTTATTCTTAAAAGTATATTGGATGAATGTACTGATGTTTTTTTTTTTAGGAGTTGGGGATATTTCTTGATTGTCTTATGAAAGGAATTTGTGAGTTATATAGGATCTACTCATGAGGTAATGCTAAACAATGAAAATAGGCTATAGATGTCATAATAAGAGTCTCAAATTCATATGGAGGAGTTACATAAAGATGAAATTGGGAATTTATTTGATAACTTTAGTTCACTAAGTTACCAATTAGACATAAAGAATATTGAAAAGAAACAACATGAAAATAAATTACCTTTTTCCATACACTGTTCCAAGTATAGAAATAAGGATCATTTACAAGAGTGCCCTCTTAACAATGTGGAAACTTGTGCTATCTATGAGTGTAATCATGGAACTAATCAATGTCCTTTATTGCCAAAACTAAAATGTATGTACCATTGCACTAATGGAGTAACAAAGAAACACCTCCACATGACATAAAAAATACCATGGAAACCATGATGAGTAGGCATGATAAAAGATCCATCCTAGTACAATGCTTCTTTCTCTACGTAGTATTCCTGCCAAAATTGGTACCCACTTATGCCATGGAAATAGTTCTCCCTTGAGGTCCAAACAGAACCTTGGAAATAGATTCAACTCTCCTTATGGTAATTTTCAATATAATAGATATGCACCCAAACCTCAATACAATTATCAACAACTCTATCCGCCATCAAACAAACCTCCTCAAATTATTACCCACCCCATGCCGAACCCCAAAAATAAAGTAGATTGACCTTATTAAACCATTGAGGCAGCCAAATTCACTATCATTTTTCCAATGTACTTTATTTCCCCTATTGATCTTAATGATATTCACCTAAAATAAAGAAAGTGATGAAAAAATAAGAGCCTTGCCTCATTCAGAAACAAGATGAGGAGGAGGAACCTCTAGAGATAAAAGGTCAAATTGATAAATCTTCCCCAAAAATTAAAGGAATCATTGTAAAAAATTCAAATCATTATCAAGTACCCAATCTTGTTTCAACTCCCCCATACTCTAAGAGATTGAGAATAAAAGTACCTTCATAAAACCTGAATTTGAATTTTCAAGGGAAGTGAGAAATGTATGCATTAAGATCCCTTTGTTTCAATAAAATAAATGTGTTCCAATCTATGCAAACCTTGTTTGAGAGTTATGTCTAAGAAAACCTGTGGGAAAATGAGAAGACCCCCAAACTGTTTAATTAATTGGAAAATTAGTTGACTTGATGGTAGGAGTGATTTACATGACCAAATATGTGGATCCATATTAACAATACTTCAATCCAAAAAATATTGTTAACCTAAGATATGCCATTAATGTAGTGACAAAGGAAACTAATGAAATCCAATTACCTAGTTAACACCCAGCTCTCGAAGTTATTCATCTAGTTGATAAATATACTAGTAAGACAAAAGGGGTTTTAGAAGATATAGTGATCTTTGTATATTCCTAGGGGTAGGCCGTACGACATATCTTTATTGAGATTTATGATTATGTTGCAATCTCGCCTATATGAACTGTTCTGCAATCTTGTCTAACCATATTATGTTCTTCTCAGAGAAAGCAACAGCAATTTCAGGCATATCTCTCCATGTTTAATCTCGTCGAAGCGGCAAAGACAGTGGAATGCGTAAGATTTTAGAGCCGGAGCCCTCTTTTCTGTAGGGCAAATTTTGAAGAATTCAATCCAATTCTATGGCCGTCGAATAGCTCCGTTTTATCTTCTTTTCAGTACTAGTATGTGATACCCTCTTCTCCCACAATTAATATTTGCTGTTACGCTGCCATTTCAAGGTCGGAGTCATGTTCTATGTGTACAGATAATTTCATAGATAAATGATAATAGAAGGGGGAGTCAAACTGTGGGTTCTTGTAATTGTTCCCTTAAACTAGAATAGACGAAAAGAACAGAGCTAAGCAGAGATATTACCGAGCTAAAATTTTCTTTAATTATTGATTGAAGACATATGTGTAGCCATCAGGCGTCGCCTGCTGGAAGGACTGAGATAATTAGGTTTGTAAATTGGGTTTTCACCAAACAGATCTGAAAATACTCTGAAGGTTTTGATGAGCCAATATGGGTCCATGGTCTGGTTAGTATTCTGGTCTTCCAATGCCAGCCCTACCATCTGACCCTCAACTTCCTCTATTTCTAGACGAATGTGATAGGGAATGTCCCTGCTAAAGGACTCCTCCGAGTAGGTGTTTCTCCTACCTCTTCTGCCTCTTCTACATCGAGCTCTCTGTCTTGGAGCCATTGCTATAGAGTTTACCACAGCGGCTTGACCATTATTTTTACCAGTGCTATCTTCTTGAGAACACAGCAAATGCGCCTCATAGTTTCGACCTTTTCCTTCTGTCTGAAGACCCAACAAATTCACCATATAGCTTTGCCAAGACCAGAGCTTTCTATCCTCTTGCGGAGTTCCGCAAACAATAGCGGCGAGCCACATTGCTTGGCAATTAAACTATGACCCCAGAATGAATGCCCTGTACTTCTTGTCCACCTGTGATTAGAGAGCCATAACTTCGGCCGCTTCCAAACAACTGTGTTCACTCGAGCCAGACTTCCAGGGGATGCCTTGAGGTTCCACATTCACATCCGGTCTTTAACCCCTGTGTCTTTTATATGTATTCCTTTCGTCAATCCTATTGATTTTCTACAATACTAAAATTACCTGAGCCCTCCAGGTTATTGGTTGAGAAGCATAAAACCACTTCTATCTTGCAGGATACAGTTGGAAACATAGATTTGGCCTCCATTTCATTGTAAATCGTTAGAGCTCCATCTGTGTCCCTTTCTTTGCAAAGTCTATAAATAAGCGAGTGATAAGTTTCTAGCGCTGGTAATAACCCCTTATCTTGCATTTCATAATGCAGTTTTAAAGCTCCCTTTATGCATCCCCTTTCATAGTTTGAAATTATCATCTTACTGTAAATCTGAACGTTAGGAACTAAACCTTTCTCTAGCATTAGTTTAAAAATATTATTATCCTCTTCCAAACTGCCCTTCTTGCAAAGACCATTCATAAGGGTGCTGAAGCTTTCAATAATAGGAAGAAAACCCATTTTCCAGTGCCACAGCAATTAGACTTGTATTTTATCTCCAGTTTCCTTCCATGAGATAATACTTACACAGAAGATACATTCCCAACGTATTATATCTCTCCAGTTTCCTTCCATGAGATAATGCTTACACAGAAGAGAAATTCCTAAGGGCATGTCAAGGGGAAAGGTCCAAACCCGTGTCTCTTAACTGAGGGCAGAACTCACATTTTGGTAATAGGCATTTTTATGCTCTATGATGCTTATAACTACTAGAAGGTCTCCATCATTTGGATGCCCCAAACTATCAATAAGTACATGGACGGGTGTAAATATAATACAGGCCAGCACACGGAAAAGAATGTGGAGGAATATAGGAAGTATTGTCCATGTGTCTCCAAGACTAGGTACATCCCAACCATAGAAGCGAGATAATCAACCATGCTATGGTTCCACTAATTACCATATCCCATCACCAGTAATTATCGTATCCCATCATAGTTTCCCCACCACCACCTGTGGGGTATACCCTACAGACCACTTTTTAAAAAATCTTAAAGAAGATTCGTTACTCATATCTTGGAAAACCTTCTCGCTTGTTTATACTCATGCCTGTTCATGATATATATAATATTAATAAAGGTCACACGCTGCAAGAAGGATCCATCTCCCTGTGTAACTTTCCTTTTAACCAGAGCAAAGAGTGTGATAAATATCTAGACTAGCTAATCGAAGATTCCTTCATCCTCAAGATCAGAGTCACTGTCAGATGGCTGAAGATGATCCCTCTCATATGAGAGATGAAAGAATGGATCAACGCCGCTAGTCCCCCTCAATGATGTAGTGCTGGAAGAAACATATTTTCGAGGATTCAAGCAGAGGCAGCTTGTCCCTCTTACTCCTCCTGCTCCACAATCACAAAATAAACGGCTTAAATGAGAGTTAACAACTTTGTGACCCCTGTGGCACACCCTGGCACAAATAGAACAACACCCTTTAGAAACAGTCAGATCGCAAGTGTAGCAGAAATAATGACCTGTCAAAATGGCCTGTCAAACTTTATGGTCTTTGTATAATGTTTGAAGCTGAGAGAGTATATCTAGAATGATATTTGCCAGCTGTGATAGCTCCCCTGTAATTACAATGCCATGCCAATCTAATTACAAGATAAGAAACATTGAAACAAAATACCTTTTGAACACCACTTTGAAAATTTTGATGAAGACTCCTTGAAAGATCTTCTGTCTTCAATTCCATGTCATAGGTATTCTTCTTCGTCAAATTTGATAGAACCTGAAAGTATCCAATTCATATAAATTTTAATTCAAAAATAAAATTCAAAAAAAGGGATTTCCTTATTCATAATTTGGCAAGCAAGGAAATAGATTTTTACCTCGTATGCACTTTGAAGCTTCTTAAAGGATTCCTCTGCGACTGGATTGCCCATATTTTTGTCAGGATGGACTAGTATTGCCTAATAAAAGGAGTGAAAAATTGCTCAATGCTAAGAAAACATTGCAGGATGAAACAGCAGATCATATTTCCCTCAATGTTCAAGGGAAATAGTTGACACATAGTATTCTATGTTAATAAAATAATTGGTAATCACTTACTAGCCTAACAGAACACTACCTTTTTCTTATACATTCGTTTAAGGACAGCAAAATCTATGTTCTCATAGCGAGAGAGACCCAATGTTTCATAATAATCTGAGCTACTTTTTATTCGTAGC
>LPNX011074780.1:220218-392541 GCA_001517045.1 Pseudotsuga menziesii
TGGTTGTACTTATTACTTGCTTAGGAGTTTTATGTTTGCTAGGTCATTTGTATGAATAATGAACTTTTTTCTATCTGCTCTTTATGTTGGTTTGTAGAAGGACTTGTACATTTGCACTTTGTAAATTTGAAATACATTGTTCTTAAATTGGGTATGAAGTCACGCAATTGTACAATTTGTATCCAATGTAAGAATATTGATGTATGAGACTGCCTTTTTTGTGGGACAAGAGATCCCTTCCCTTCTGCAATTTCATAGCTGAGTAGTCTATCCACCCCACTGTAGTATGCCACGCCATTAGATGCACTTGACTTCGTGTTGCACTTGCACCTAAGTAATTTGCACAGCTAAACTTGTCACACTAATGGACTCTAAAGTTACCCCTACCATGTGCACCGTGTCCATGGCACAACTTGACTTGACACTCCAGTGTAATGTTTGAAAAATTATGACATTCTGAAAGCATCAAATTTGAAAATATCTAAGTTAAATTATGTAACTTGCAGGATACTTTAACAATCCAAATGCAACTAAAAGTACAATTGATGAGGAAGGTTGGCTGCATACTGGAGATATGGGCTACTTTGATGAGGATGGAGGCTTATATATTGTGGATCGTATCAAGGAAATAATCAAAGTCAAACGATACCAGGTAATCCATCATATCCTTATGTGGAAAAGATGGAAAGGTTAAAATGTGTAACTATTTTTCTGTCCTATAAATAAAATATACTTATTATTCATCTTGAAGGCATTATCTAGTTTTGTATTTAATATTTTTTTTAGTGTTAGTCTAATATGTGCGAGAAATCAGTGTGGCAATTGGGGAGTTCGGTCTGAAACACTTAATTGGGAGGAACATGGTCAATTTACAAACCTTTTATTTTTAATTTTTTATATATTGTTATTCAGGTGTTTTTTTTGCCTATTTTATGAAATAAATCAGCAGATGTGGCAGAAAAGGCACTTAAAATGTAGATTTCCTTTTCATATTTTGATGACTTAGTCCTAGTTCCTCGTGGACCAAAATGGTAAGCCATGCTGGAAGAATAGCTCTGTAGCTTTAGGGGCATCCTAATGAATAAAATCTCCGTAGGGAATAAAATTTCCATCTTAGACAGTTTGCAATATCTGATCATGTTTCCATTTCTTGGAAGGAAAACTATTGATGAAATCCATGGAAATGGATTCCCATGGTCTGGAAGGAACTACAAGGTGGTCCAACTACAACACAAAGTTGATTCAAATTGCACAAGTTGTCTGGATTGTGTAGGTTGACCACTGTGCGCTGTTGGATGGATTCCATGATACTATTCAAAGAGATCAGCCATTGCATGCTCTTCTGTGACTCCCTCATTCACATTTATAACACTGGAGGACAACTTACATTGCTAAGGGTAGAAAAAATATTCTCTGCCATTTTGATTTTTTCAAATGCATTTAAAGAATGAAAAGCCATGAGAAGAACTTCCAAATGAAATAGGGATGGAAGACTTGCACAAACTTCTTGGATATTTAAGCACCCTGAATATGTATCTTTCACTTTCTCAACAATAAAACTAGCGTAGCCTTTGCAGATTTTGAGTCTTAAGGAGTCATCTCCCAAACTGGACCCTGTGGATGTCCTTATAATAATAATGCGAGCTACAAGAACAAGAGCATCATCAGTATAAGCAAACCTCCCATCCTCTACCTTCAGAACTTGATTTACTAGGTGTTCTTCAAGTTCGATGGATAAGGCACGCCTCATAACAAGTTCACACACTTCTCCTACTGCTGTTCACACACAAGATTGATTATTAGAGGCTGTTACATGCTCAATTTTTTTGGCTTTTTTCTTCTTCATAGTTGTATGAGATTGTTTTGGGGTTGAAAAGTGCCCATAATCCATGTAGGTGTGCCCAGGACTGCTATTGGTGACTGATTATGCTCATGACAGTCCACATTTTTTAATATCCATGGTTGTTCCTCATGAAAGTCACCCAAAGAAGTCCCCATATTTGTTGTAGGTGACTGTGTTTTACCACTTTTAGGGCCGTTGTGTGAAAATATGCCTCAAAATGCCCCTTTGAAGGTTGTTTTACGGATAATAAGTGTACAAACCAAGGTTAAAAAAACTTGATGTTTATTGATTATTTTAGATTCATTATACTGTTGTTTTGATGCAAACTGCTACTCCATTGTTTATCTCACAGAGGATACCATCGTTTAGTATTTAAAGACAATTTTATTGCAGAACTTCTCATTCATGCCTAGGTTTCACTAAATAATGCTGAGGAATGTTGATATAATGTCGTAGGTTGCATTTTGAAGGCTTAGGTATGCCTAGGACTGCTTCTCCAGATCCATATGTTCTTTTTGTTGGTAGAATGTTGGTGGGGATAGGTGATGGATAAGGCACGCCTCATAACAAGTTCACACACTTCTCCTACTGCTGTTCACACACAAGATTGATTATTAGAGGCTGTTACATGCTCAATTTTTTTGGCTTTTTGCTTCTTCATAGTTGTATGAGACTGTTTTGGGGTTGAAAAGTGCCCATAATCCATGTAGGTGTGCCCAAGACTGCTATAGGTTCCCTGTGTTTTCTTTTCTCACAATTCCTCTAAACTTTGTCAGAGTTACAAGTACAGACTCTATAAGCTTAAAGCTAGCTCCTAGCTTCCCCAACAGCTCTTCCTGCTTTGGCTTTCCCAGGGCCGGGCCATGACCTGTTGACAGCCTGTTAGGCTGGGTCGCGACCATTGTGAGGACTTCTAGGGATGCCATGACTGTTTTGAGTTCTGATATGTGACTTCTAAGGTCTGTTTAGTGGTTAGTATACTTGCTGGTGTCTACGTGTTGATGTCTAGAGGTCTAAACTGTGAAGTGTATCCTTGGAAGGTGACTTTGCCCCTCTCAGCCTCCTTGAGGCTGCTACTATTGTGTTTGAAGGTGTCTTCTGTCTTGGTGAAGGTGCTGCTGCAGTATGAGGGTGTTAGTGTATGGATTAAGGCTGCTTCTGCACATTTGAAAGGTACTGCAATTGATTGATGTATGGCTGTACTACAAGTCAGTGAATGTAAGCATTGTACAGTCAAAATAACTAGTGCGTTTGGTGCATTTAGTGTCATATAGTCAAATACAGTGCACAAAACAAGAGCACACATGGATCTCTGCACAAGTACTTATTACTCCAACATTCTGAAAAGGTCCAGGCCAATAATATCTTACACAGACTTGTAGAACTCAACTGAATCTTGAGATTTTTGTTCTTTCATAGTCCAAACATCTGATTTCATTTCTTTCAATGTCAAAGGACTTCTAATGTACTAGTTTTCCACTTAAACCAAATTATGGAAATGACCAGCTGGAAATGGTCTTGATTAGAAGCACTCTTATCTGAAATGCAAGAGGAAGAGAAATATCCTGTAAATAAGTGTAGAAAGCATGTCTATTCTCCCTAGATTCCTATTTTCACGTCTATTTCTAAGTTTTATGGAAGAAAGGTTAAATGCTATTTGCATCTGTTTCAAGTAGTCATCCCTTGAATCAACATAGCTCTTTCTGGCTTTGATAACACCAATTTCCATGGTGTCTTCCATTTTCTACAAAACATATTCAAGCCCAACAACCTAGAGCAATATTATATGTATTGAAGTCCAAAAACCCACTGACATTTAGTTGTGCTCTAAGATCCTGCTCTTGTAGTTACTAGTTGTACTCTGACTTGCCCTTGCACCTATTGCTTGGCCATCAATTTTCCCCAGCCTCTTAACAGATGAATCGATCCCCCCTCTCCCTCCTCGCTCCCAACAAGCGAAGGAACCAACTCCCAGACTATTGCAATTACTTTCCTGCACTCTATAGAAGTAAATTAGAGACATGAAGCTTGACAGCCAACTTGTTATTCTGCTTTTGGCCCTTGGCCCATATTGAGGCTAATAATGATTGGGAGAGGATGGAACTTTGTGGCTGGCAATAGAATTTCCAAGAACCTATTTAGGGAGTTGCAATAGTGGAATAGATCCTAATTTATTTAAAACCTGTCTAAACTGATTATGATTCTAGAATCCCCTCTCTGCTTATTAGTCCAAAGCGAGCCATCCCAATCTTTTCTTTTGCTTCTGTTTCCAATTTAGATCAGCAATGTAAATGACACACTGACAGTTATTCCAGGACTATCATGAGAAAAAAATGTTGGCCGTTGAAGTGCCAGCATTTCTGACCACATCCCACTCAGCTATTCATTCAGCCAAACCCATATCCTGGGTTTGGAAAGCATTCAGCCAAACCCATATCCTGCAGTAACCTTGAATGCTGATGATTCTCAATGAAATCAAAGTATTGCAACTTCTAGCAATCAATAGGAATCTTCAAAGTCAAGTGATGCAGGGATAATCCCAGCTCCTCTCATATCAATTATCCACAAAATTTTCCCAAACAAGTTCAGACTCAAGCCAGGTCCCAGATCTAGTTTTTAAATTACCTTCATTGCTCTTTACTAATTTATTTTTGTTCATATTACAGAATTTCCATTTTTTTTAATTATGTATGTCAAGTGCCTTTGGAAATAATATCATTTTCATCACCATCTCACAATCCCCAAGCCTAAAGGGAATTTTAGAGACAATGTGGGAGAAGATTGTTCGAAGGAAGAAACCTGAATTTCAGAATGTCGAGGATGCACATAGACAGCTGCAGTAGCAGTTGCTGAGGCAGGCCAAACAAACTCTTGTGGTGTTGGATGATGTCTGGTCCAGGGAAAATTTGGAAAACTTGTTGTTTAAAGGGGAAGGTTATAAGACCCTTGTAACAACACAGGATTTTTCTACCGTCCCCACAACAACCTCTACCTGACTTTATGAATTACCATTGTTGGATGATGCTAATGCTCTGCCCCTTTTATGCTTTTGGGCGTTTGGACAGAAATCAATTCCAAGCAATGCATATGAGCAGCTAGTCAAGCAGGTATGCCTCTTACAGTACTACTGAAATTCTATTTACATGCAATATATTATTGTACAAGTTTGATTGAGTTTAGTGATTGCGATACACTAAATGTCTCTAATTTACAAGAAATTACTGCTGTGGCGTATAATGGTATCCCTATGATTCCAAATTAATACTTCGTCTATTGTTTCGATGTTCCATTAAAAGAGTTTCTAGGCATATACTCAATAGCATATTCATATTCATATGCAATAAAACAAAAACCTATGAATGAACTTTAGGTTTATTAGACCTGATATTCATGCTTTCCACAACAGCAAAAAAATGTGTGTAATTGGTTTTCCACTTATTGTTGTTGATGTATGAATCACAGGTGCAAGCTGAATGTAAAGGCCTGCCACTTGCTCTAAAGGTGATTGGAAGCTCTTTGCATGGTCAACCTCGTCCGGTGTGGGATAGTGCCAAGAACAAGCTTCTAAATGAGAAATCGATATCAGATTATCACAAAGAAGGGCTTCTTAGATGCTTGGAGACTAGTATTGATGCCCTGGATGAGGAAGCACGGGAGTGCTTCTTAGATTTGGGATCATTTCCAGAGGATAGAAAAATATCAGTGGATGCATTGTTGGACATTTGGGTTTATGTGTGAAAGATGGAGTGGCATGATGCTTTTGCAATCTTGTTAGAATTTGCCAGCAGGAATCTGTTGAATTTAACAAGCAATCTCAGTTAAGCGCCTTATTTTCTATGTGTTGTGTGCTCAAGAATTTTTTATCGTGGATTTCTTTGTCTTATAAGTTGTGTTGTCTTGGTAATTTGGTGTATTAAGAGTAAGGAAATCAATTATGGTAGTGCCTCTGAGCTGTACTTTTCTCAACATGATGTAATGCGAGACTTGGCCATATATTTGTCATCCCAAGGCAGTCTAGTTCGTAGGAAGAGGTTGTTTCTGCCCAAACAGGAGGACAATTCGCCAGGAAAATGGGAGCTGCTCAAGGATCAAGCATTTGATGCTCAAATTGTTTCCATTCCCACAGGTGGGTGATTTTAACAGCTTTGTTTTAAACATAGATAGTTTTTTGCTTCAAAAACTGGAGTCAAAAGAATTGTATTGGGAGTTTTTGCTTCTTTTCTCTGGTCCTTGTGTTTCATGCTAACCAAAAAGTGTAACTTACAAAGGATATAGAAAACCTGTCATGGACCTGGCCTAAAAACTAGAGAACCTTGCCAAAGAAAATCTTATGGGGTTCTTGAAAGCAATTTCTCTGAAACTGCACTTTCAATCACCAAACACCAAATTCTTCTGAATTTCTGCTAATTATTTTACCTTGAAAATCATAACTTTCTGTATACCCAAAATTAGATTTGAGGTAGTTGGTAACGTACACTATATTCTTTCTATCTTTGGTTTTCTCTTGAGACAAAACGCTCAATTTTGCTGCTTAGGCTAAGCAATCAAGTGAAAATAAAAACTATTTCTTTTTGTGGAACATTCACCATCTTAGTTCGCGTACATTATTGAGTCAATTCTTAAGATTCTCTGTGCATGTCATATGTGAATCTTATCCTACACCAAATAGGTTATCTGCATAAATTGTTCACAGACTAATTTCATAGTGTGTGCATAACCTATAATGTATGTAATGATTTCATAGAAAAGATATGTATGTAATGATTTCATAGTGTGTGCATAACCTATAATGTATGTAATGATTTCATAGTGTGTGCATAACCTATAATGTTCTAATTGGAATTTGTGGTTTACCTATGTAGGTGCAATGGAAGACAAACAGTGGTGTGAGATGAATTTTCCTGAAGCGGAGGCTTTGGTTTTAATCTTTTCTGCAAGCAAATACATTCTTCCATCATTTTTGAGTTCTATGAGAAAATTGAAAGTCCTCATAGTATTCAGTTGTGGGTCCAAGAGAGAAGCAGTGAACGGTCTACCAGCCTTATCTTCACTTACTCAGCTTAAGGCAATGCACTTGGAGAGGTTGAATCTGTCCCCACTTCAACTTGTAGGCTTTGCAATTTTTTTTTGCATCTTTGGTGCAGTCAGCAAACACAAGCTTTGATGCTTTATTGGATGCTCTTCTTTCAAGTGTCAAACCTTCTCCACAATTGGGTGGTCTTGCAAAGCAAGCTCTCTATTCAATTGCTCAGTGTGTGGCAGTTCTTTGCCTTGCTGTAGGAGATAAGAAATGTGCATCTACTGTAGAAATGCTGATGAACATTCTGAGAGATAGTAGTGGTGCCAATTTGGTTAGTTCTGCCACTGAAACAATGTTGTATTGACACATTTATATGACTTATGAAAATGGCAGGATTGTTCTCATGCAGATACTACTGCATCTTCGTTTGTTATAAGTTTTCTGAGGGTACTTTGTTTTGGTTTCCTAGAATATGTGTTTGAGAACGATAATATTGTTAGATGTATACATAAACAATCAAAGTTTATATAGTGCCTGAATATAAGTGTAATATATGTTAACTAATAGTTTCTCCCAACTATAAATTCTTATGTTGATTCATTGTTTTATATGATTTATGACTTAATTCTGATTACATTTTCCATACATTACAGGAACGACAGCACCTTGCTCTGCTAAATATATACCCCTGTTATAAATATACCCAATTTGAAAATATTTATAAAAAAAAATAAAATCACTTCTATCGCTTAAGCGACGCTTATACCTGTCACTTATTTGACGTGTAATCTGTATCTCCGTCGCTTAAGCGACGCTTATACCTATCGCTTATTCGACGTGTAATCTGTATCTCCGTCGCTTAAGCAACGGTTATTCCTATCTCTTTTCCGATGGAATAAAGAAAAAAAATTGACTACCGTCGATTAAGCGACGACCTTGCTGTCTCTTAACCGACGGCATGAAGGTTATTTTCTCAAAAAAATTTCACTACCGTCGAAGATATTCTGTCGCTTAACTGACGCTTTAAATTTAACCGACGGTTACTTAGGTGTCGCTTAACCGATGGTTACTTAGGTGTCAGATAACTGACGACAAGTTTTCGACGCTTAAAAAAAAATCAAAGTGTCATACATGTGACAGGGAAGTGTCGAAAATCCGACATGACGGCCGTCGGATTTTTGGTCGAAATGTAGTAGTGACGACGGCTCAATTTAGTTGAAAGAACATCTGATATCGACTATCAGTGATCGGTGAAGATTAGTTTATTGGATCGCCGATGATTAGATGATGGAGTCACCAAAACGTCACCCCCATCAGAGAAAATTAGTTGTTAGAGGAGCCGACGCGGCGACGAAATTCGACGAAAGTTAGTGGATGAGACCATCGATACGTCGGCGGAAAATAGAAGAAGTTGGAGCCAACGGAGCAGCGGGAGGAAAAGAGAATGAAAATTCGTTTAAGTGTTGAAAGCATCGAAAGAAATTAGTTGTTTGGACCACCGATGCCATCGACGAAATTTAGTTGATGGCGCAGCTGACACGGTGGTGGACAAAGAAGGAAGTTTTTCCGAACTGTCGGCGAAAATTAGATGATGAAGCCGTCGATGCGTCGAAAGACGTCAGCAAAAGTTAGTTGTTCAATTCGCCGATACATCGGAGAAGGTTAGTGGATTGGGTCGCTGACACCATGGAAGAAGTTAGTGGTTTGGTCTGTAGATGGGCATCCAAAAATTTTAGTTGTTTGGGTCGCTGACCCAGCGGAAGTGTTTAGTTCTATGGCACCGACACATAGTGCTTTGTGGTTCCAACCGTCGATAGGTTTTATGGTCCGCAGAACCCACAGTTGGTTTGGTTGTTGCTTTTGTGGCTACCTAAAGAACTATCCACCCGATGCATAGTGATTTATGGTTTCGACCATCGATACAGTGTTATGGGAGATAGTCTCCTCACCGATACCGTAGTGGATGATAGTTACGATTACCGACACACAAAATTACTTGGCATCGTCGATGATAGTTCAGTAGCTTAGACAACAAGAGATCCAATACATCAGAAAATTTTAGTTGTAGGGACCGCCGATGACCGCTGGAGAAATTTGTTGATTGGGTCGCCGAAATGTCGGAATTTTAGATGGGATGAGACTCGATTTGACGAGGGAAGTTTTGAGTTTTTCAAGTGGGAATTCTCAGCGAGTTTCAGCTAGTTTTCAGTGACCTTTTTCAGCAGATTGTCAGTGGATTACAGGGATGAAAAAGAAGAATATTTTGTGTTGGGGAAAAATTGTATTTTATGATTTTTCCATGAGAAGAAGGTAAGTAGATCTGATTTATATCAATATTATGCATCTAACAGTTGTGTTACTAACACGTTTGCAGAATCATAGACACCTTCAAGGGCAGTATTCCAGGTGGTGTAGTTGGGTAAGTAAGTGGTGGTTCAGTTATGAGGACCCATGATGGATATGATGCTCGGGATTCCTACGAGCATGCGAGAGATGCCATGGGAGAAAATGTCCATAACGGAAATGATGACATACAGTCTAATGGAAGGAGAATCCAAGTGACACCGTCAGATGTTGCAGCCACCATGAGAAGCTTGATTAAAGCCCAGGAAGAGCAGCATCAGTTGAATGCTGCTATGTTGCAAAGTTTGACGGACTTGCAAATAAATATAGACTCTGGGTGGGGTACAACAAGACCGAAAGATAGTAAAAGCAGTACTAGGAGAAGGACTTCTAGTGGATCATCTGACTCTAAAGAATCCAGCGGGGATTCAAGATCATATTCTCGTAAAATAAAATAAAGGAAACACCATAGGGATCACTCTCAGGATGAATTTAAGAATGCTAAACCTCCTACCTTTGTTGGTGAAGTAAATACTAGACAAGAGGTTGAAGCTTGGCTTCTTGGGATAAAGAATTACTTTCAAGTTCAGGATTATTCGGGAAACATGAAGGCAAGGGTTTCCATATTCAATCTGAATGGAAGGGAATCCATTTGGTGGGAACACTTCAAGCAAGTAAAGAGGATCAATGAAAGGAGACTTAAGTGGAAACAGTTCAAGAAGTATTTTAAGCAGAAATACCTCTCTGACAGGTACTATGATGACAAGATTAAGGAGTTCCATGAGCTGAGATTGGGACAATAGACCATGGAAGAGCATGCAAATAAGTTCTTGGAATTTTTGAGGTATGTCCGGTACATCAGGGATGAAAAAGTGAAGGTCTAGCAGTTTTTGAATGGATTACCTTAGTCTTACAAAGACATGATTGAGTTTTACAAACCTCGAACTCTTGAAGAAGTAATAAGGAAGGCTAAGTATTGCTATGAATAAAGCAAAGGTAAACTTGATTACCATAAGGCATGGAAGGATAAGAATAATGAGAAGTTTGACCAAACAAAGAAAGGTTTCAAACCTTCTAGCTTCATAAATCAGCAAAAGCAGCCATCCCAAGCTGCGAGTAAGCTAGTTGGAGTGACAGGAGAAAAGCCTAGGGATCCAAAACAGAATAGAGGATCACTCCAATGTTGGAGATGTAAAGTACCCCACATGCGCAGATATTGTCCACTTGAGAATGAGAGTGCAAGGCCAGCTTACAACATTCAAGAAGCAGAAATAGTGGGTCAAGTAGCTAGGGCAGTCCCTACGATTTATGCAGCAATGGAGGATCTCCAGGCAGATCACCAGTCAACTATGGTTGAAGTTGCAGGTAATATTGTTGAGCAATCCATTTCTATTTTGATTGACCTTGGTTCTACTCATAGTTACATTACTCCTAGAGTAGTGGAGATTTGTGCTTTTAAGAAAGTAAAGCATAGGAAATCTTGGTTAGTTCAGCTAGCCCCTGGAACTAAGAGAAAGGTTAGTGAAGTGGTAGAGAAATGTCCATTGGTTATGAATGGATTGATCACTTGTGTAGATCTGAATGTTCTACCACTTGGTTCCTCTGATGTTCTCATTGGAATGGATTGGTTAGAATCTCACAGGGTAAATCTTGACTATTATAACAAGAATTTCGAATGCATGGATGAAGAAGGAAACACAGTAGTTGTGAAAGGTATTCCAAAGGTGATTTTAGTAAAGCAGGTTTCAGCAATACAGTTAAAGAAGTTCTGTAGGAAATTTTTCTAGTTGTATGCAACTCATATTTTGGAGCCAACAGGAGATGAAACTCCTAGGTTGGAGGAGTACCAGGTGTTATAGGAATTCAAGGATGTGTTTCCTGATGAGATCCTAGAGCTTACTCCAAAGAGGGACATTGATTTTAGAATTGAACTTGTGCCAGGAGAAGCACCAGTGTCCAAAAAACCCTATAGGATGAGTACACTGGAGATGCTAGAGTTGAAGATGCAACTGCAAGAGTTGTTGGAAAAGAAGTATATCAGGCCGAGTGTGTCTCCTTGGGGAGCACCAGTTCTGTTTGTAAACAAGAAAGATGGTACACTCAGGTTGTGTATTGATTACAGACAGTTGAACAAGGTTATTGTGAAGAACAAATATCCTTTACCTAGGATTGATGACCTCTTTGAGAAAATGAGAGGAGAAAAGGTATTTACCAAGATTGAATTGAGGTCTAGTTACCATCAGGTGAGAATCAAGGATGAATACATTCATAAGACAGCCTTCAGAACAAGGTATGGAGATTATGAGTTTGTAGTGGGTACCATTTGGTCTCACAAATGCACCAGCTACATTTATGTTCCTTATGAACAGTGTCTTCAGCAAGTATTTGGACAAGTTTGTTCTTGCTTTCCTTGATGACATTCTTGTTTATTCTAAGAATGAGGAAGAACATGAAGAGCATTTGAGGTTGACATTGAAATTGCTCAGGAGCACCAGCTGTATGCAAGTCTGAGCAAGTGTGACTTATATAGAGACAAAATTCAGTATTTGGGTCACATTATCTTTGAGGAGGGTATATCTCTGGACCCTAAAAAGATTGAGGCCATTATGAATTGGCCTACTCCAAGAAATGTGACAGATGTAAGATATTTTATGGGACTTGTAGGATACTACATGAGATTCATTGAAGGATTCTCGAAGGTTGTACATGCCATCACTTCTTTGCAAAAGAAGGGGATAAAATTTGAATGGACATCAAGGTGTGAAGAAAGCTTCCAGCGGTTGAAGAATCTTCTCACCAGTGCACCAGTATTGAAAGTTGCAGATCCAGAGAAATATTTTGTACTGGTGTGTACCGATGCGTGTGGACAAGGGATTGGAGGAGTCCTTATGCAAGACAACCACATGATATGTTATGAGTCGAGAAAGTTGAAGGAGCATGAGAAGAACTATGCCACTCATGATCTAGAGATTGCAACCATAGTACATGCTCTCAAGATGTGGAGGAATTACTTGATGGGTAGAATATTCGAACTAAGGACAGACCATTGTGGTCTGAAGTATCTATTTGATTAGCCCACTCTGAATTCTAGGCAAGCGAGATGGCTGGAGTTTTTATGTGGGTTTGATTTTGAAATCAGGCACGTAAAGGGAAAAGAGAATAAGGTAGCTGATGCACTCAGCAGGAAGGTGCAGGAAATGCATGTGGCATCTCTTAGTATTTGCCAATCAGATTTGAGGCAGCAGATTGTTAATCATGCTGCTAGAGACGAATTGTATAAGCTAGTAAAAGACAAATTGCAGCAGCAAAGTCTTGAGAAGAGGTATGAGGGATATAAACTAGAAGAAGATGGAATTTTTACTTATAAAGGTAGATATTATATTCCGAATGTAGTAGAGTTGAGGAGAGTTATTATGGATGAAATCCATCAAACTCCGTATTCTGGTCAGCCAGGATACCAGAAGACAATTGCTACCGCCAGGAAACAGTACTTTTGGCTAGGAATGAAAAAGGACATGGCTGAATACATTTCGAGGTGCATGAAATGTCAGTAGGTAAAGGTTGAGCATCAACACCCTGCAAGTATGTTGCAGCCTTTGCCAATTCCAGAATGGAAACAGGAAGTTATTTCCATGGATTTTATTACAGGATTGCCGATGACTTGGAGACAACATGATTCCATCATGGTTGTGGTGGACAAGTTGACTAAGGCAACACATTTTATACTGGTTAAGTCTACACATAAGACATATGACATTGCAAATATCTTCATGAAGGATATTTTCAAATTGTATGGATTGCCTAAGGCAATAGTCTCTGACCAAGATGTCAAGTTCACTTCCAATTTTTGGAAGGGGTTGTTTGCAGATTTGGGTACAAAGCTAAACTTCAGCACTGCATACCATCCTCAAATAGATGGGCAGACAAAGAGAGTTAATCAGGTGCTTGAAGATATGCTTCGCATGTACGTGATGGACAAACCAACCAAGTGGGAAGATTACTTACACTTGGTGGAGTTTGCTTATAACAATGGACAGCAGGAATCCTTGGGGATGAGTCCGTATGAAGCTTTGTATGGGAGAAGGTGTAAGACACCTGTGACTTGGGATATTCCAGTGAACAGGGTTGTTCTTGGACCAGAATTGCTGAAGGAAATGGAACAAGAGGTTGTAAAGATCAGGCAGAATCTGAAAGTAGCACAGGACAGACAGAAAATCTATGCAGATAAGCATAGCGTGAACAGGGAGTTTGGTGTTGGGGATCATGTGTTAGTGTTTTAGCATTAATCTATAATTATGAGGATCTTTAACCGAGAGAATAACAAGCACAACAATCAAACACAAGAGACAATGAACATAGTGTTTTTCCTCGGGGAAACCATAAAGGAGAAAACCTCGCAACTTCCTCAAAGATAGAATCAACACCAAAATGGAAAATCCCAAAAACATTAAGTGATATCCTGACAGCAGTAATCTTCTTCTTATTTAGCCCCAGTGTCTTCTCCTTCCTCAACTATGCACTACACTTGAGTGTGTATGAGTTGTGTGATAAATAAAGACTCCTGTTCTCTATTTATACTAATCCCAACATGACTAAAACCCTACTAGGGCCAACCTCTACTAGGAGAGTCTAATAACCCTAGTGCCCTGGAACTACGGGGACTTTAACCCTTAGACAATCGGAGGGTTACCCACTATGAATTGACATGACTTGTTTACATAATATATCCTCCCGATCGGAACATCGAGGCATGACAACATGACTCAATTACATAATAGATACATCCTAGAATAAACATCGAGTTACATGACATAAGATACATAGATGAATACATTCTGAATTTACAAATACATCAACACTCCCTCTTAACTAGGAAGGTATTCTTTCGACACAATTTTCAGCACTGGTCTTCTTCTCTGCATCAACTGGATCATCTCGTCATCTTTAAGTCTTCTTCGTCTTCGAGTCTTCAAGTCATCTTCGTATTTGAGTTTTCAAGTCATATTCTTTCTCTTCATCATGGGATCTGCATCATCATGACTACTGGCTCATCACTGTTGGATCATCACTTGATCTGCATCATCATCAAGTATGGATCATCTCATCTGGATCATCAAGTCTGGATCATCATCACAAATGGATCGTCACTTGATCTGGATCGTCATCAAGTCTGGATCATCTCATCTGGATCACTTGATCTGGATCATCATCAAGTCTGGATCATCATCTGCTATCTCATAATTGTGCTATCTCGATTCTTCTCGTCACGGGAAGTTCTACAGAGTCAATCCTGTAGGCCTACCTTTCATGTAGGTATTCATCAATGCTTATATCTGACACTTAAGTTAGAATGGCCCGCCCAGCTCTTACATCTGACCACATCTTGTCAGAAAGGCATGCCCAACACTCACATCTGACCTCATCCTGTCAGAAAGGCCCAGCACTCACATCTGACCTCATCTTGTCAGAAAGGCTCAACACTTATATTTGATCATGTGCAATCACATCACATCGAAAAGGCTCTGTACTTACATCCAACCCCATTTTGTCAGAAAGGCACAACACTCACATCTGACCATGTGTAAACACATCGCGCTAGAATGGCTCAACACTTATATCCAACCTCATCTTGTCAAAAAGGCTCTGCACTTACATTCTGACCATGCACGAAGCATCGCATCAGAAAGGGCATGCACTCACATATGATCATGGAGGAACTAATCCTACCATCGCATCAAAATGGCCCCCAGTCACAGACTGAGCTTCCTGGTAACTGACCAGGTGCCTCCATTCCCAGAATGGTAGTTGCCCTTACATCCAACCTGCTCGTCGGAATGGCCAAAAATCACATCTGACATGGAAGGAACCTAATCCTTTAGCCATGAAATAATGGTTCAGCCCTTACATCTGATCAAGTGGGAACACATCCCTCTATCACATTAGAATGACTACTCAGTCCTAGACTGAGTGTTCCTGGTGCCTCACTAGGCAGCTCCATTCAAAGAATGGCAATTGCCCTTACATCTGTCCTACTCGACAGAATGGCCAGCACTCATATCTGACATGGAAGGAAGCAATCCTCTCACCATGACAGAATGGCTCAACCCTTACATATGACCATGGAAGGAACCAATCCTCTCACCATGTCAGAATGGCTATGGGTATCATCACTTTCTCTTGGAGGAAACCTTGACCTGGAGAACACCAAGCTTATCCATGAAGTACTCGAACTTTAGCCTAGCCAATGGCTTCATCAATACATCAGCTATCTGTTCCTCCGTCGCAACATACTGGAGCTTCACTGCTCCCTTCTGCACCATATACCTGATATAGTGATACTTGATCTCGATATGCTTAGACTTGTCATGGAACACTGGATTCTCTGATAACTTCACAAATCTCTGGTTGTCACAATGTATACAAGTAGCATCCAACTAGAGATCAAATATATCAGACAGTAGCTTCCACAGCCATACTACCTCACAACTAGCTGAACAAGCTGCGACATACTCTGCTTCAGTTGTACTCAGTGCCACACAGGATTGCTTCTTGTTAAACGAAGAGATCACACCTGATCCCATACTGAAGCAACATCCTGAAGTGCTCTTCCTATCAATGGCACTTCCTGCCCAATTTGAATCAGCATAACCTTCCAGGTTAATCTTCTGATTTGCATCGTACTTGAGCCCATAATCAACTGTACCCCTCAAGTACCTCAGAATATGCTTTGCAGCAATCAAGTGAAGATTTCTTGGATCTGTCAAGAACTGGCTCAAGGTGTTCAAAGCAAAGCAAATGTCTGGTCTCGTGTTCGTCAGGTACATCAAGGACCCGATCATCTGACGATACATCGTGGCATCAACTGTCTTTGATGAAGCATCACTCAATAGCTTTAGGTTTGGTGCCATAGGTGTGGCCATAGTCTTGCATTCCATCATCCCAAATCTCGTTAGGATCTCTACTGCATACTTCCCTTGTCCAAGGAAGATTCCATCTGAGCTCTACCACACCTCCATACCTAGAAAGTAATGCATCATACCCAAGTCCTTCATTTCGAACTCAGCAGCAAGCTTTCTCTTCGTATCAGTAATCAATCCATCTGTACCTGTCACAAATAGATCATCTACATATAGTAGTAGCATTACTGGGTTGCCATCCTCAACCTTGTAGTAAAGGTTGGAATCTGCTTTACTCTTGGTAAATCCCAAACTAGATAGAAAGCTATCAATCCTACCGTACCAGGTCCTGGGTACCTGTTTCAAACTGTACAGGGCTTTCTTCAATTTGCATACATGAGACTCCCTATCATGTGTCTCAAAACTGAGTGGTTGCTCTACATACACTTCTTCTTCTACTAAACCATTCAAGAAAGCAGTATTGACATCGATCTGGTGTATCTTCCATTTCATTACTACAGTCAGAGCAAGTACTGATCTGATAGAAGTGTATCTGGCTACAGGTGCAAAGGTTTCTTCATAGTCTATTCCTTCTTTTTGAGAGAAACCCCGATCCACAAATCTTGCCTTATATTTTTCAATGCTACCGTCTGCAGCATGCTTGATCTTGAAGATCCATTTGGAAGTCACAACTGACTTCTCTTTTGGTCTTGGGACAACATCCCAAACATCATTCTTCATGATCGACTGATATTCTTTGATCATAGCATCCTTCCATTCTTTCTGTTATGCTGCTTCTTCATAACTGGAAGGTTCTTTATCAATGAAATCACATAGTAAAGCTACATACCGGGAATAAGATCTGGTCCTCTTACTTTCTCTGTGATTCTCTTCTGGAGCCCCATATCTTTCCGCACCTTGCATAAGTTCTCATACCCAAGCAGGTTTCCTCTTATGAGGATTCTTCTCCAGAGGTGGATCTACAGGTCTTTGTGGTTCTTCAAATTCTTGATTTTCTTCTTGAATTTCTTCATTCATGGTTGTGTCATGAATTCTAGGTGCTTCTACTTCTTCAGGTTCTTCAGCGAGTCTCTTTTTGGATTTGTTGTAAGCTGTGTCTTCATCAAATGTCAGATCCCTGCTGATTTCAATCTTCTTGTACCCTGGGAAATAGATTCTGTAAGCCTTCGAGCTTTCAGAGTATCCCACAAATATACCCTTCTTTCCTGAAGGATATAATTTTGTTCTCTTTTCTTTTGGAATGTGTATGTACACAGGACAACTGAATATTCTGAGATGGTTGACTTCTGGTTTCTTGCCGGAGAAGACTTCTTCAGGAGTCTTGTTCTCAAGTACTCTATGTGGAGTACGGTTCTGTACATACACTGTTGTTCTAGCATGTCACGTCCCCATGCACCGACCGGCATAGAATACGCGACCCAAGCTTCAAACACAGTGGGCTAAGAGCTCCATGAACATGTGCATTCACAAAATTGCTAAAACAGAATGCTTAAACATACACACATGAACATTTATCATGCACATATGCAAACATCTATCAGGCACAACGGAAACATCATAGATTTAAGCAAGCATTCATTCAACATGTTCATCATTTTCATATCATTGACAAAAAATAAGGTTGCAGAAGTACAATGAACAAGATCACTTATCTTATGAAATCTCCTTCCGCAACCAGCTACGTCGCTGCAACCTTCCACCCAACCATAGGCCAGCGTGCTCCTCAATCTCTCAGCGACGCTGCCACCCCCGAGCTGGGCATGATTATCCAAGGAATAAGGGAACTAGCAGGCTAACGCATAGGTAAGCATACTCAAGCATAGCCAAGCCAACAGAGTTGGGTTTATCAAGCCATCAAGGAGCTGTAGAAGGCAGATTGCTAAGCTGGTGAGCTCATTACAGAGCCAAGAACACCTACACCAGAACTAGCCTGACCTCTAAGACACCCAAACACACCCAACACAAGGAATCAGTCCCTTCTCTGCTACACAGTCCCTCAGGCCCTGCATTCCCTTCCAGTGCTATTCAGGGGTGATGGAGAAGAAGGCCAGCCCTCTAGCTCTGTCTGTGTGGTTTCCAGCCACCAGGTTTATCAAGCAAATATAATCCAACATCCCTACTCCTCTCACAGTCCGAAGACCAACCATTGCACACAAGCAACTAAGTCAGCTGTCATAGCCTAAACAGGAAAACGACTTCTGAGTCATTATTGGCCCTATCGTGGCCAAAATGACTCTCAGGCGAATTTACAACAGTCCCCAGCATGTACAGAAGACCACAACAACGTGGGAAAACACAGCCCATCCTGGGCAACGGAATCACCAAGAAAACATATACAGATCGAGCTAGGGGAATAAATTACAGTCTCCCATCCTGTGGATGAGCGTGAGCAACAATGTAGAACCCACAATCGTCCTGTGAGTACAGGATACGGCCACACTATTCACCAATCCGCAGAGGAAAACTGTTGCGTGGGTAAATCCAGAAAAATCCGGCGCGTGAAGACCAAAAACGGGAAGGAATCCCTCTGTGTGAGAATGCACAGCAATGGAGAGGACGCGAATTTGCAAGAGAAAATCGTGTGGGTAAAACCTAGGAAAATTCCTGTGCGTGAAAACAGTGAGCGGCCAAATGGGAAGTGCGTGAAGGTGAATAGCTACCAGGAGGATGCGAATTTGCAGTGCATGGAGGCTTAGCAACTCGTGGAGCCAAGAAAATGCCTGTGTGAGACCCAATCCACCCAGACCATGTGCATGAAGAGAATCAGACAATGGAGATAATGCGTGGAGATGAACAACAAAAAAATTGTGAGGTCACGAATTGGAGAGAGCATGAAGGTTTTTCCTCCAAAGTGAAGTCAACAGTGGGGTGGAGTGTGCGTGAGGGTGAGGACTGACAGTCCTGCCACCCCACTCCCAAAGCAATTACTACCTCAACCACCAGCAGCAATTTTTTTAATGAGAGTGGTTGGGATAAACAAGGTAAGAAAACACATGGATTTTGGCCCCATTGGCTAAAGTTGGACAATTCCCCCACATCCTTATCCTTGTGAAAATCATGCCCCTTTCGATTTAGTTGCTGCAATTGTAGCTGGTAGGGTTCATTTAATTAATTGTAGATGCATATTTACATGATGACCATCATAATATATGCTGCATGCCCCGATATACCATCGGTGAAAAATTTAAATCTAAACATTAGCATAACCAATCAATGGTGGGGCCTTGGCCTTGAGCTCCACACCATGATCATTTACAATATATACATCATCATATACATCTAATGCAACGGGTTCAAAACCGGGACATTACATAGCAGCTTCCGCCTAAAGATGCATAGGAAGATCTTGATCATGAAGCATTGCTTTAGCAACTTCCATGATAGTTCTGTTCTTCTGTTCCATAATCCCATTCTGTTGTGGATTATAAGGAGTGGAAAACTCCCTCTTAATCCCTGATTCTTTACATAGCTCTTTGAATTCATTTGAAGTGAATTCTCCACCATTATCTGATCATAAAGTCTTGATATTCTTTTCAGTATGGTTTTCGATCAAGGCTTTGAATTCCTTGAATTTGCTGAATACTTCATCTTTGTTCTTCATGAAGTAAACCCATGTCTTCCTAGAAAAATCATCAATAAAAGAAACATAATATGCATACCCTCTTAGAGAGTTGGATTACATAGGACTGCATACATCGGAGTGGATGATTTCCAAGATTACTTTTGCCTTGCTTTCGCTACTTGGAAATGTCTTCTTTGTGTTCTTCCCTTTTGCACATCCTTTGCAGATCCTGTCATGTTTTTCTTGCATTTCTGGAAGACCTTCAACAACTTTGCTTTCAAGAGGTAGTGCTCTGTAATGCACATGTGCAAGCCTCCTATGCCAAAGTTCACTTGGATCTACTGTGTCATGGACCAAGGCTTGTTTTGGATGGCCCTTTAATTTGTACTAACCTCCTTCTTGTTCACCAATCACTATTGCATCATCAATAGTCTTTCCTTTTGGCCACATGATGACTTGACCATCTATGAATGCAACCCTCATTCCTTTTGCATCCAATGCTGATATGGAGAGAAGGTTCTTCTTGAGTCCTGGCACAAACAATACTTCCTTCATTGTTAGATACTTACCAGAGTCTAGTTTATAGGAAGATTCCCCACTACCTTTTATTGGATATTGGTAGTCATCTCCTAGCTTCACCTTGTGAGTCAATTCATGTTCTGAGAGCTTCACAAAGGATTCCTTGAATCTAGTCATATGTTTGGAGGCCCCACTATCAATAAGCCAATCATCACTTCCATGAGTAATGTTTCTCGTGAGAGAGGAGATCAAAACATATTCATCCTCGCTTGAAGAATCTTCACTTTCATATCTGGATCTCTTCTTGGATGGTTCATCATCCTCTGCAGCATGAACATGATGTCTTCTTTTTCTTCCTTTATTCTTGGGAGGACTACTTTTGTTCTTAGGACAATCTCTAGCAAAGTTTCCTTTTTCATCACATGTATATAAAATGAACTTAGACTTATCTCTAGGCTTTCTAGAGTTATTCTTGTGATGAGAGTACTTACTTCTGTGATGGCTGGATCTGGATTTCTTGGATTGTACTATGAGAGCTTGATCTTCACTTCCCATATTCTCTTCTCGAGCTGCTATCCGAGATTATTCTTGAGAGCATTCTTCCCTTAGTCTGCTGAACTTGACTAACTTCTTTCTAGCACAGATCCCTTGAATGAAAGAGTCCCATGTCCTAGGGAGACCATTCAAGGTGGTCATCACAATTTCTACATTCTCCACTTCTTCATCTACTGCTTCTAATTGTTCCTTGATCTGAGAAACCCTTCTGAAGTAAGACTGGATGGTCTCTGCATTCTGTATCTTCACATTCTTCAGTTGATTTCTCAAAGTCATCTTCCCGTTTATGTTCTTCCCTTCAAACAATTTGGTTAGGGCATCAAACATAGCTTTAGGTGTCTTGAGAGAGGACACCTATGGGATAAGGTGATCCTTGATAGAATCAGCAATGATCCTCTTTTCCATAACCATCTTATTTTTATGTAAGGCCTTTGCCTCATCTCCCTCTGGAACTGGAACCTCCTCATGGATATAGGAGTCTAACTCATTTTCTTCCAGGACTAGGGAGATCCTATACTTCCAAGATCGGAAGTTATCAGCTCCCTCAAGCTTTTCATCAAGCTTGGTATGATGAGACATCTTAACTAAGAACCTCAAATGGAAATACAAAATATTTTAGATCTTACCAGGTTCAAGATGTCGGATCTGAAACTTGAGCTGAAATCCTGCAGTACTGGATCAGGAGCAAATTAGGGTTTTGCTTTTCTGAAGTTCTGTCCACCCAAATGCCTTGAAATTTGTCCCTAACTTTGATTTTGGGGAGGAGATTAATCCAGGCCTGGGCTCACTGAAAAATTCCTCTTTTGTGAAAAGCCCTAATTTTCGACAGCAGTGACAGGTCCAAAACTTAAAAACCTTAGAATTGGATTCTGCTTCGACAGAAAGATGTGCCCTAGGGAGGAGAGTTATTCCACCTTACTTTTTCTGAAAATATGTGGAGGAAGATCCACAATCTAGGAATCCCTAGTTCCCGTAGCTGCACAATGTCTTCTTCTCATGTTAGCTCTGATACCATGTTAGTGTTTCAACATTAATCTAGCATTATTAGGATCTTTAACTAAGAGAATAACAAGCACAACAATCAAACACAAGAGACAATGAACACAGTTTTTTTCCTCGGGGAAACCATAAAGGAGAAAACCCCGCAACTTCCTCAAAGATAGAATCAGCACCAAAATGGAAAAACCCAAAAACAGTAAGTGATATCCTGACAGCAGTAATCTTCTTCTTGTCTAGCCCCAGTGTCTTCTCCTTCCTCAACTATGCACTACACTTGAGTGTGTATGAGTTGTGTGATATATAGAGACTCCTGTTCTCTATTTATACTAATCCTGCCATGACTAAAACCCTACTAGGGCTGACCACTACTAGGAGAGTCTAATAACCCTAGTGCCCCGGAACTACGGGGACTTTAACCCTTAAACAATCGGAGGGTTACCCACTATGACTTGACATGACTTGTTTACATAATAGATCCTCCCGATCGGAACATCGGGGCATGACAACATGATTCAATTACATAATACATACATCCCAGAATAAACATCGGGTTACAAGACATAAGATACATAGATGAATACATTCCTAAGTTACAAATACATCAACATCATGTTTTCCTCAGAGTGAGGGCAAGGAAGAGTTCCTTGAAGCTTGGAAGTTGTGCCAAGTCGTCGCCAAGATATTGTGGGCCATTTGAAGTGCTTGAAAGAATAGGACTAGTTGCATATAGACTTGCGTTGCCCATTAGCACTAGAGATCATAATGTTTTTCATGTTTCTTTGCTTAAGAAATATGTACATGATCCTAACCATGTGATAAATTGGAATGTGATTTAGGTGGAACCCAAGGGAGAGTTCTGAACCGAGCCAATGTGCATCCTTGACAGGAAGGTCACAATGCTCTGGAATTGAGCCATATGGTAGGTAAAGGTGCAATGGGAGCACTACGGACCTGAAGAGGCTACATGGGAGCTGGAGGATGCCATGCGATTGGCACATCCATTTTTGTTCAATTCTGCGAAACACTGAGGCGGTACCAGTGTACCATTTTGTTCAAATTTTGTAAAGCACTGAGGACAGTGCTATTGAAGGGGGAGGGGAATGTAACACCTTGGTTTTGACCCCATTTGCACTAAATGTATGTGATGTATATATTGTAATGAATCATGGTGTGGAGCTAGAGGAAAAATCCCCACCATCGATTTGGTTGTGTTATGTTTCGACGTTTGGAATTGTTGCTGATAGTATATCGTGATATACGGAACATATTAGTTTGGCATCATGTAATTGTGCATTTTAATTAAATAAAACCCAACCAGCTATGTAACTGTAACCATATTAAAAAGGGCATGATATTCATAAGGATAGGGAGGGGGAATTGTTAAACCTTGAGCCCATAGGGGAAAATCCATGTGTCACCACCCTTTTGATTTGCTCACCTTCCCTTGTCTCATCCAACTACCTCATTAAAGTTTTTGTTGTTAGTTGGGCAGTTATTGCTGGGGAGTGGAGCGTGCCAGGACTGTCAATCCTTTCCCACACACACACTCCACCAGCGGGTTGACCCTCACGTTGGCAAGAAAAACCATGACACCCATTATTCCATTCTCCCCACGACTTCATGGGAACTCTCCCACTCGTGATTGTTCCTCACCTAGAGATCTGGGGGTGCTAATTTGGCCATTGACGTTCTAGGCCAAAGGTGTGTAATTTCCCTACCAATTGTGGCCTGTGTGTATATTCTTTCTCAAGCACGAGCTGAAAGTTGTTTACCTTCCAATTCTTGGAATCTGTAAGTTTCCCATGGCTTCATTGTTGAGAATGGACTGTTGTTTTCCCCACGTTTTTGTTGGTTGTGTTTGTTGTTACGTTTTGGGATGCTGTAGGTTGTTATGGATTCATTTTTTCCATGATAGGGCCAAGAACGACTCAGGAGTTGCTTTCCCTGTACAAGCTGTGAATAGCTTGTTTGGCTGCGTGTATGCAGTGGTTGGTCTTGGGACTGTATTAGAGTGGGGATGAGGGCTTGGTTTGCTTGATAAACATGGTGTGTTTGGGAGCCACACAGATAGAGCTAGAGGGCTGGATTTATTCTCCACAACCCCTGAATAGCACTGGAAGGGAGGTTAGGGCCTAAGGAACTATGTAGCAGAGAAGGGACTGATTTACTTGTGTTAAGTGTGTTTGGATGTCCTAGAAGTCAGGCTATTTCTGGTGTAGGTATCCTTAGCTCTTCAATGAGCTCACCAGCTTAGCATTTAGCCTTTCCCAGCTCCTTAATGGCCTGATAAACCCAACTGTGTTGGCTTGGCTGGTTTGTTGATGGCATGATAAACCCAACTATGTTGGCTTGGCTGTGTTTTGTGAATCCTTGGCTGTGTGTAAGCCTGCTTGTTCCTTATTCCTTGGGGAATCATTCCCAGCTTAGGGGTGGCAGCGTTGCTGAGAGATTAAGGATCACGTTGGCCTATGGTTGGGTGGAACTTTGCAGCGACGTAACTGGTTGCAGAACAAATTCTCTATAAGATAAGTATTCTTGTCTATTTTACTTTTGCAATCATATTTGATGTTTAATGAATGATGATGAACATGCCGAATTCCTGAATGAATGTATGTTTTCTTTTGTTGTGTATGCGAATCATTAAGCAGCTTGGCATGTTTTATGTTCAAGAATTTTGATTTTATGTATGTTCATGTTCATGGGGCAGTTTCCCAGATGTTTTATGACACCGTAGCATCCTCTTCTCTGGTCGAAGGGTCAGGGACGTTACAAAAAGAAAAAAGGCATATAACGACCATAATTATTAGACAAAAACTATAAAAATATGAAAAAATATAAAATAAATAAAACATAACCAACACCCACAAACCAGGATGACAGGAAATCAACGCTTTGAAAACTGACATCATACCCATCTGCATACCACCATCAACCACTAACATGATTGACATCGACCAACGACCTCGAAGGTCACATCATGCCTTCATGACTACGAGCACTAGAATCAAATCACCATTAACGCAAACTCAAGTGACTGCGCTGGACCATCACTTCTGCCATTAATACACCCATCGACAAAAACGTCAAACACCTCACCTATAAATACTGGACTGGAAAAGGATCAATTACAGTATTTTGAACAAAGAGAGCAACTTAGCAAATAGAAAACTGAGAACCGAGAATCCCAAACAGAGAACTGATGAAATGGAACCAAAACAAACCAGAGCTGCAGTAAAGACTAAGGAACTACAATCTGTTGAAACCCCATTAATGAGGAGGTTAAGAAACATAAAGAACGCCAAGGTCCAAGAGACTTCATGGGCAAAAAGATGGGTCGAGATCAAGGAATGGGCCTATGTCGACAAGAAACCAACCCAAGCCATAGAGAAGGTAAACCACAACTCTATCATGAACTACATGAACACATCATTCATGGAAAGTTTCGGTGGAACAAAAGAAATGGCAATGAAGTTTATTATCAGCTGGTACCACAACGGTAGATTCTAATTCGATAGGCCAATCAAGATCTCTGGTGAAGTGATATATAAACTGACTAGTCTATCCAACCAAGGTGCCCCAGTACCAGTCGGCATAAAAGAAGGGCTGGTAGAGTGACTAACTGGAACACCATCGCGAAATAACTCAAAATGGATAATGATTAGCCAAATACAAGCCTAAATGCCACAAATTGTGGCTAAAATCATAGCAACAGGGCTTACACCCATAGGTCGGGGAAGCAACCTAAAACTGGATATGCTAGAGGCAGTAGATACGATTGCTGACACGGGAAAAGTCTACAGATGGGCTAAGTATGTCACCGACATGCTTAAAGGAATCTGTGAGAAATTCCAGGAGTCGGGAGGGATTATAAGGTTCCTGTCCCTTATAATATGGATAGTAATGTACTACTTGTGCCTAGTCGGGGACAAGCAGTTCCAAGAACCCACACAATTCCATATGTGGAGGTTCAAACCATTCACCTAGACTAGAACACTGAAGGAACTGGAAAATGGCAAAGTACTGTTGGAAAACTGGTTCCAACAGCTCAAACTTCATATGACTAGATGGAGGGTGCCCCAGAACATCTGACGAAGTCTGCCAAAAACTGTGCACATACAGCTAGAACTTGACCATACTGTGGTTTGGTATATGCAGGGTGCCAAGGAAAAAACAAAGACTCTTGACTACTATCCAACAGTCGAAGAGATCTTCCTTGAGCTATCACGACAGTCTGGCACAAAATTGTTGATACCAACAAAAGCCAAGGAAGCAACCCTAGCAATAGAAGAACCATTAACAGGCCAAGAAAAAGAAGAATATTATGAACTAAGACTACACATCAACACCTTCATGTCATAGAAAATGCCATTAGAAAACACCAACCAACTGGAAATCACAATCATACCACTGACATCCCAAAAGGAAGGCACATAGACAGAACAACAGGTATCCATTCCAACTGAGAAAAGTGTCAGCCCAGCACAACAATAGAAGGAAGGGAATGAATTGGGAGATATTGAATCTGACAATCTAAAGTACGACATAACCAAGCAAAAAATAAAAAATCTAGCAAAGGACATAGCGTCAGTAAGGAAGAAAGCAACTGAGAAAAAAGGGAATGGGAAGCGCAAGCTGGTCCTTTCAGACTCAGAGGATGAAGAGGAACTATTAGATACTACTTTCGACATTATAGAAGATGTCGTAGCAAACAAAGCTCCGGTCGTGACATAGTTCAAAAAATTTGTCAAAGCAGGAGCAGGACAAGGTCGGTCGAAAAAGCCAAAAAGTACAAACACCTCGATGGCTGAAAATATTGTCGACCTAGTATCTACACCTCCACCCCCATCTCCTACCCAAAACACAGAGGAATAAATTCCAAAGCTTCCCTCCATAATCCCATTAGACATATGCAAAAATGCTTTGCCGAAAACCCTAAAGGATAGGTTAGACCAAGATAGATACTTCCAGGCATACATTAAAAAACTTCCTGAGTTACTTAGCTCTGTACAGAATATCACCACCAAGTTCCCTCTGTTTGAAGCTGGTGGATCAAGACAGCTTATTCCTTCACAACCTAGCGAAATACCCCAAAATCTAAGGTCTATGGGAGTGTTAAAATCCACATTTGTGAGGAACCCTGACAATATAGCTCAAGTTGTCATAAGTTGAACCTCATCCTTTACCCCAACCGACACCGCACCCCCTCCATCGGCCAATGAACCAACAAGAAATGGGGAAGAAGAGAACATGGAAGAACTAAACCGAGAAATTGACGACCTGTTCTTCGACATCTAGGAGGCTTCACCCCCACAAATTGAGGACCCGACACCTGATCACATCCCCACCACACCAATCACACCCAACCATTAACCATTACCACCACCACCCCCCAACCTAGAACCTGCAACTGAACCATCTACACCTGAACAATCTACACCTGCACCTAAACCACCTTTACCGCAACCATCAGTACCAACAATGTATGTATCTAAAACCTCTGCAAAAAATCCACCAGATACACACCCAGCTACAAAAATAATCCCATAGACCCAACCAAAAGTTCCACCAACTGTTGCAGACTAGCAACAAGACAATCCACTACCGAAAAATCAACCACCGAAAAATCTAACTCTTACAGGTGCATAAGTACAGGAGCGAGCATAAAAACATAAGAATAAGAGGAAGAGAGACATAAATAAGAGGGACCATCAATCACAAGTGGCAATGGTCCACATTAACCAACTTGGGTCAACCACTGCAGTCGATGCAACAAAGCTGAAGGATGGAGAGTTGGGACAAATCTTGGAAACTCTGGATATTGAAGAAAAAACAAGAAGCCAGACTAAACACAAGGAGCTCGATGACAATGAAAGGGAACAAGTCAAGTTCCTAATAAAATGTAGAAACCTAACACAATATGTGATACCAGGAGCAATGGAGGTCGACACCGTCAAACCACTAGAAAAATCCTATCAGCTGTTTGAAAGCATGGTGTCGGTACTACATATACAAATGCAAGATACAAGAGAAGAGCAAAAAGAAGAAACAACTAGACTACTGATGCAACAACACACAACCTTCTCTGAAGCTTACAAAGTGCTTCAAGATCACATGGAGGAGTCTGTCATAATAGAAGGGGTACTACGAGACTGGCCTGCTTATTACGGGCAAGTATTCTAGTAGACCTGATAGATTTGACAAGAAATTCAAGCACTAGAGAAGATAAAGAGCACGGAAGAAGCCTTGAGAAGCACTGTCGAAGTTTAAATCATGCTCGAAACAACCAAAATGTAGAAGCTCAAGTGAAAAGCACACCAGTGGGTACAACAGACACTCCCGAGCTTGGACAAATTAGACACCATCTGTCCACAGATGAAAATACTTCTGCAGACAGCAGAAGAGAAATACCAGTTTATGGGTCTCTACATGGAAAGGATAGAAAACCTTTCCATTTAAGATAAAATGTCAATTCGATAAAGCCTTACAACATTAACCATCGACATCCAAAAAGTACTGCAAAATTGGACATAATTCCAACATTAGCTGGTCGTGACAGCAGAAGCAATTGTTAAAGTCTATGTACAGAAACGACCAACTATCCGAATTCACAGCCCATAAAAGACAAACAAAGAAATAACTACTTTAGACAAGCAAATTTTTTTTGAGTACCTCCCCTGTTTCTTTGGGACGAAGAACAGTTTTGTTCGTGGGGGAGATGTTGGAGGAGCTAGTCGGTAAGCCAACTAAGTTGATCAACCGACTAATTAGAGATTAGGTCGGCCACATTAGGTCGTTTCGGTTGACTGAACTGACAGGTAGTTATTTGTAACTGTTTGTAAATCATATATATAAGGTTGTTGAGTCAGATGAGAACTCGGTTCAGTTCTATGTTTGTATGGAACCTATTCATATAATATAATCTTTTATCCCACATCTATGTTCTTGTCTCTTCTCTCTGATATGTCTGTATGCTTTTAATGTGTATTATTGGTAACCCTATGTGATCTATGATATTACAACATTGGTTCCATTTCCGGTAGTACATACCTGAGATGAATAGAAGCAGATGATATCAGAATAGGAGATTAAGGACTAATGGGAGCGTAAGATAGAAAACTAATTGCAAAATTATGCGCGGACCGCCAAAAAATTCTAACTGGGTGGAGAAAAAAAGGAAGTGGGAGAAATTCATTACCGAAAGGGAGTGGGAATATTTCCTAAGCAAGTAAATAGAACTATCCGATCTTTCTAAAGCATCGAGTAGGCCAAGGGGGGGTAGCTGGTCGTGGGTTGGGGTAAAGTGAACAGGATTCTAGTCGACTAAAAACAGGTACCATCACCAGTGATGAAAAGTCAACATAAAAAGGAAATCGAATGGATAGTGACACATAAAGGTACGATGGATTTACAGAAAATAGAGAGAGAGAATAGGCTAAAAGAAGGGAAGAAAGAAGAGAAAGAGCTATATCATTGCAAAGAGGAATGAGTACTCGGGTGACAGACCAAGAGAGAAATCCGCCATAGTCAGTTCATGACCAACAGGAAGAAGGCATGGATGAAGAGGCATCACCCACCGAAGAAGAATTGTGGATAGAGAAGCAAGAAGCTCTCCAAATAGGAGTTCCCCAAGAGGTAAGACCTCTATCTCCAACAAATCCGAGTACCAGAATGCAAGCCATTATCGAAGAAGATTTAAGATTAAGAGCTGGTAAACGACCCTGAAGTTTGGGTAAAAAATTGTGTCATACCATTAGGGTAACATCCACATGATATTATGACTAATGCCGATTCATGATAGTACAAATTATATCTAATATGATTTTATTTTACCCCTATATGGATATGATAGGACCTTAGGGTACCTTCTAGTTATCATGACTCTGCCATCATCATTATCATATTTCATCGTTCACACGCATAAGCTATCAGACAAGCCGACCTCCTTGTTGAACGAAGGTTATGGTTATGAATTTGGTTATACACTTGCATTAAGTTACATGTTCAACATGTCCAAATATTGAATCTTTGGACATGTTTGAACCAATTAAAAATTAGAAACTCATTCAATTACGTGCTTTAGACAGCACACGTTCCGAAAATTGCCATAATGACATGATCGTTTAGGCATGTCGATTTGTTTGCATGATTATTTGGTAGGTTGAATGTGGTACATTTTAAAACTAGCACTGTGCGAACCCTTCTCTCCATTCCATCATTTTTCTGACTGTTATCACTGTAGAGCATTTTATCCACCTTTCTCTCATATTTCCTGAAAACCCTGTATCCCTTCCTCTGTTGACATCATGCTGAATTGATTTGAGCCAAAGAGTTATCGAGATCTATTTCAAATGGAAGAGTTTAGAGAATGCAGGGATGTGTTTTTTTGCACTGGTTGGAACCCATTCCTCCATTCGCTGCAAGTTTACGATGAGGAAATCTCATTGCTTTTTGCAATGGGGTTTGATGGGAGGACGACCAGGGTAGGGCATCTTTCCTTCCAATTTACTAAGGAGTCGATTTCCTGCACCACTAAGATTCCTCGAGAAGGTGAGCTATGGAACAAACATTGGTTTGTTCCATGAGCATCACATAATTTTGCTTTCAAGCCTGAATTTTAGTATGTATCAGGTGTAAAATTTTACCATCACAGTTAGATAAAGCCATAATACATCAAGCCGTTTCAAGTCATTATTCATCCGGTTACCTGCGAAGGTAAGTTTAGCGTTTTCAAATCCTGTCACCTTCGGTTACTGCCGCACTTTGTCGATAATAGATGTTTAAATTTCCCTTTATTTTTCCTCCATAGCTTAGAAAAAATGTCGAATTTGGTCAGAAAGAATACCCTTCATCCCAAGAGTAGTTTGTACCACCACAGTTTAATCAAACTGTTAATATTGGATCAGCTCAAGGAGCGAAACCAACCTTGGGAGAATTTTGTATTCAAGGTTCTTAACCCCCACCTTAATATCCATAAACGATCCCGTCATTGTCACCATGAGTCAAGTCAAACCTCACCTGTAGAAGAGGAAAACCCCAACATTGTCCACCTTGATGAAGATATCTCAGAACCTAACTCATCTTCCCAAAATGCCCCTGCCAGTCCTTTGTCCATCGAATTTGTACCTTTTTCATGACCTTGTACAAGAAGACAAAAGGCTAAAAGTGTTCAGCGTATGCTCCGGCCCAGTACCTAGACCATAGTTCAGTCTGATGTTTAGACTGTTCATTCAGATGATGAGGCCGATGTAGAGAAAACCGACCCAAATTCATCCCTGTTAGCATTATCCAGTCTTTCTGTCAAGTTACTCAAGGACACTGATCAAATGGAAATTCTTTCATCTGTCTAAGATATCATCCCTACAGAACCCCTTCCTACTGTCAATTTGGATCCACCTTCATAAGAAATGAGTCCTCCATGGGATTTCAACCAGTCCCCAGAGCCGTCTACGCGACCGCAGCCAACATTAGATCAGTTAACTTTTGAGTTAACTCAATCGACGAAGAAGAATGAAGTGTATGTTAAGTTAATTTCAGAGCTTCGGAAGGAGAATAAAGAGTTGCGGTTACAGATTAAAAATATGGAGGACCTCCACAAGACCATTAGTTTATCACAGAGGGATCAAAAATCAAGCCGTTCCCTTTTGAAAGCTCAGGGTAAGAAATTGAAGTTCAAATAGTTTTCTTCGTCAAAGTCGGAGGCAGTTGCTGACGCAACTTTTCCTCCTTCCTAATGCTATCTTTTATTCTCTAACTAGTGGGACCTGGCATTCTTCCAGTTTGGTGGAATCCTGGTCCCCATTTTGTCACCATTTTTGGGTTAAATAATTTACATATTAACACATGTTTTGTTACCTTTTGGCATCTTTTGCACCATGCAACTCATCATTCAAGCCTCAGGTATGAACGAATTTAAGGTTTATGTAAATTATGTTTATTATTATCATTTTATGATTTTAATGATTAAAATTGACATGATATGAAGCGTATTTGATATATTAATTCATGTGTATAATTGTTTGCAGGTTATATGGTTTTTTATGTTGAAATATTGTAACTTTGAAGAATATTCTATATGTATCATTTGTGGTCCCCGAGGGTCCTATCGGGAGAACCACTTGTATTACTTTGTATCTCGATGCTTCTAATCAGAGGAACTAATAAGAGTCATGAGGTAGTCCCCTCTAATTATAAAGGTGGGTCATTAGCACCCCGGTGTGGTTACTTGAGCCTACATGTGTAACTCGAGCCTACATGATTAACTCGAGCCTACATGTTGGATGAGTTAATTAAAGTGAACAGATGAATATAAATAGAGGTGCAGCGCTCCTCATTTGGAGCACACACTCTCACTTGTGTAGCTCATTAGTGGAGAGAGAGAAGTAGCTGGAGAAGGAGGAGGATTAGGCTTTGATCTCCTTGTTGGTTTTACCTTTTATCTTTTTGGGCATCTATATTGAGGAAGCTTTTGCTGCATTTTTCCCTTTAGGGTTTTCGTAGGATAAATCTATGTTGTTCTTGTGATACTGTTTCTTTCAGTGATCCTGCTTATATGATTTTGTTATGAAAATGAAATGAAATACTGATGTATTAGCTAAGCATATGAAAAGTTAACATTTTATATAGGCTAACAAACAGGAACATGCTCAACTAGATATATGGAGAGCATTTCCAGCTTGCCGTTCAAATCACTAAACAGACCGCGCATTGTTGGTAGTAGATTTTGTGCGTTAAAGGCATGTAACGACCATGAACTGTTGTGACCTCGTACCAACATCTGAGCATCAGACTTCTTTTGGAAGGGTGCTCATCTAATGTCTCTGTGTGACACATTGATGCCGGCTCCGATTAAGCCTGAAATCATATGACACATTACACGCCAGAAAGGAACCAGACCTATGAAGAAGAAGGAACTGTCATCTGTTAGTTATCAATGTAATTATTTGTTATAATGACTGCCTTATCGTAAGAGCAGTCAACCACTGAAAGGGTCGACTTGCTCACCTTATGTAAACACTATATATATATATATATAGGTGATCTCATGCGAGGGATAAGGTTAATCGTTGAATGTTATAGCTGATAGCTCGTGGTTAGTAACTGATAGAATCAATGGAGTTAGTTAGGATAGTGAGATAGTTAGTTGTTTTATCAGTTTTCTCCAAGACTCTGTAACACCACATTTGGTTTAATGAAAGTTCCATTATGTTGTGCATGATCGTGTTCTATTATAAGAGAATTACTTTGTTTGCTGGGAGGGTCCCCTGACAACAGAGTTTTACATCTTTGTGTATGTTTTGTTATTTCCTTTCTCTGTAACTAGTATAATTTTGCTTATAAGTTGTTTATGTAGCTTTGTTCCTGTAATCACTTATGTTTGCGGCAGTATATATTCCATTGTTATTATTCTAATTATGTAGGTTTCTCTTATCAGTTAGCAACTGGTTGCGCCTAGAATAGATTCCAAATTCTTTTGCAAAGTCTTTACAGTTCATTGTTTGATTTCTAGACTAAAATCCTTTGATTAAATCATAGTAAATTTAGTTTTATTCATTTAAGTTTTGTCATGAATTTTCTTAAGAGTATTTCAGTCTATTCAATGATGTAATTTCCTTTTCGAATTATGAAATTAGCTTAGGTTATATTGTTATAGAATTCAATCATTAAGTAGATTTACTTCTTTCTTTTACATTTCATTAGCATATGCATGAGACAACTGCCTTCAATAAATCATTTATATTCACTATTTTTTTGAAGTTCTGGCATTTTCTTCAAACATTCTGTCATTGAGACATCCTGTCCCGCCCTTTATACAGACCTTTGTTTCAGTCTGCTATCCAGTCGCTTATTTAGCCTTGTGTGTCTTTAATCTATTTCGAGCTTATCTTTTCAGTTCTCTGATTCTATTTTAATGGTAGTGGTTATATAGTCATTGTATTTTCTCTTAATATTCTTAGATAAGATTGTTAGATTACTTGTTAGAATTCATTCTTCTTTTCTCCTTTCTTCTCTCCTTATCCCTAAATAATTATGCTATGTATTTTAAGATTTTTTATTGACTTGTAATTAAATCTGAATTGTTCCTTCACATATAAAGTTTTAAATGTATTAATAGATTAAGTATCATTGCTCATAGTAATACAATTTATCTTCTTAATCATATGGTTGTTAAAAGAATCCATAGAATAGAATTTAGATCATATTTATAAGTCTTCTACTTGCTCATAGATTATGTTTACCTCCTTGTAATATTATTTTATCGTTTTCAAATAAGGTTCAAAGGTTTATTTGTTTATAGATCATTATGTTTACTATAGCTTGTAGTTGGACGGTTCTTAGTCTACATATTTTTTGTAGAAATTAAGTTAGATCTACTTCCCTTTAGGTTCTTCACCTCATTTGAAATCCATTTTGATACTTCTCTTACTCCTGTCTCGATTACAGTAAATCCTTATCCTCAAAATTATCAAGGAGAATGGAATTACTAGCAATCTATTAGTTGCATGTATAGCTTTTAGGAAACATAATTAGTTGTTGTAAATTCTTCCTTGTAAGTTGTTTATTAGTAAAATAGACTTTCTTATAAATAATAGTTCATTGTCATCACATTGTCCATATCTTTGTCTTTTAATAGTTTTTCATAGAGTAGAGTAGTATACCTTGATACCAGTCTTCCCTAGTCCTCTGTCTCTGTTATCTTAACTAAGTTGGATCCTTAAGAGTTCAATTCGAGACCTTTAAATCCTTTGTTTACAAAAGTATTACCACAATACTCTCTACCTTCGCATATATTTTGTAGCAACTCTAAGTCTACCAACCCCAGTCACTAATTAAATATTAGGTGAATTATTCAAGACAATATTGTACCCAACACAAAGAAACAAAGATAACCTTCCAAACATTTGTTCACTATATCAGTTTTCCCAGTGGATTGAGGATGATAAGAAGAATTGTGAGCCAACTACGTACCCATTGACCCAATAAACAACAATAATTCAATCCACAAATTTACAGTGAAAATTGGATCTCTATCACTTACAATAATCTTTGAGTTTCCATGTAACTTCTGGACAGATTATGTTAAATATGGATTAATTTTAATTGCATTAAAATGGTGAGAGAGTGCACAAAATTGTGCATACTTTGTGATTCTATAAGAAACGACCATAATAACATTATTCCCTTCTTACTTGGGTAGAATTGTGATAAAATACATTGAGACTTCCTCCCAACACTGACAAGTTATTTATAATGGTTGTAAAAGACCTCAGGTATTAAGTGTTCAACCTTATTTTATTAGAAAACCAAATATTCTGCCATGAACCATTGAACGTCAGATTTAAGACCTTCCCAAAAGAATCCCTTCTTGACCCTATGGTATGATTTTAGGAATCCTGAGCGCCCACCTATAGGAGAGGTGTGTAATTCTAAAAGGATTTTTTTCTTGAGTTGGGATTTATTACATATATATAAGCAATCCTTATACCATAGTGAATCATTTTTCCACACAAAATTATCTAATATAATGAGATCCTTTTGTATCTTTTGAATGAGTGTCTAGATACATAGGGAATTATTCCATTATTCCCTTACTACTACTACCCAATCAGGTTGTATAATAAAAAACAATGGATTTCCCTTCTTGCATTAGAACATAATTGATTCCATTTCCTAAGGCATCACTTTCCACAATCAAGTTTTTTGTGAAGTCTTCTAGCATGGTCAAAATAGGAGCTTTGAACATTGCCTCTTTAAGTTGTTCAAATTATTGAGTTGCCTCTAGATTCCATGAAAAAGATTCCTTCTTTGATAATTTTGTTAGAGGTGGTGCTATTATCCCATAGTTTTGAACAAACTTGTTGTAGTACCCTTTAGAACTTAAGAATCCTCTAAGATTCTTCAAGGTTCGAGGAATTGACCAGTCCATTATGGATTTAATTTTGTTAGGGTCCACCTTGACACCTTCATCAGATGCAAAATGACCCAAATGCTCTACCTCCTTTACCCTAAAGAAACATTTGGAAGGTTTTGCATATAGTTGTTTTTCCCTGAGTAGTTGAAGCATGCTGACAACATCTTGAACATGTTATTTTCAAGACTTATTATTGATTAGTATATCATTGAAAAAAACCAACATAATTGTTCACAGGAAGGGCTTGAAAATAAAATTAATCAAACCTTGAAATGTGGAAGGTGCATTCGTAAGGAAAAAATGAATGTACATAAATTCATAATGACCTTCATGAGTTATGAATGTTGTTTTGGGATGTTTTCTTCCTTCATTCTAATATGATGATGCCTTGAATGGAGATCCAACTCTGTGAAGTAAACTGCTCCATGTAGTTCTTCTAAAAATTCATCAATGATAGGAGTGGGAAACTTACCTTTAATGGTGGTGTTTTTGATATATCTATAATATGGGCACATACACCATGATCCCTGTTTGTTAAGTACCATTGCCGCTGGTGAAGAGTAAGAAATTTGGCTAGGCCTAATTATGCCAACCTCTAACTTTTCTTAAACCATATACTCACTTTCACTTTTATGTCCACATGGGTCTCTGTAAGGTCAAATGTTAAGTGGAATAATTCATAGAATTAAGTGAATAACATCATCAAAATATCGAGTAGGTGGAATACCTTTTGGAATATCTTCTAATACTTTGAATTTGTTATCAATGACCTTTTGTAGATCGAATGGAATATGAATATTATATGTTGGGACATCTAATGGGAATAATTGTATAATTACACATTGATATCCATTTCTTCAATACTTGTTCCATGCCATTAGAGAGTATCACTGTCAAAACCCCAAATTTTCATAAAAATTTAAAATTTTGATAATACATAAAATGCTGAGAATGCGGTTTGTTAACAGCTAACAGTTTTCTATAAAATAATTGGTTACCAGATTAGTTAATACATAATCTTAATTAAGTAACTTAGCATTCTACTTTTGATGCAAGGTTAGGTTTATTTCGTGCAATAATTTTAACTTTTAGTTTGCTGATGAGTTTTTAATTTGTATCAAGTAGGTGGAACTATCTTGGATTCTGGGGCTTACTTAGCTTTTAAGCTAATGTACAAAGCTTACTTGTCCTTATAGGTTTACAGGTATGAATTGATCGAGTAACGCCTTTTAATTCCATAAAGCATTTAGCTGTATTTCAATTTACAAAATAGAAAGCTCGGTAAATAAATTGTTACATATCACTCTCTTCTATGAGGTAAAACAAGTAGTTTGTTTCTTCAATTATTCTTGTCAATGATATATATATATATATATATAGAAGAGTTTCTTTCTTATATGTAAATGGAGACAGTATTTATTCTCCTGGTTCACCATTAAGTTAATTTCACCTAGAGTGTTGTTGCAGCTGGAACTGTTCTCCCCCAATTTTCTTAAATTTTTGGGTCCCTCCTCATGATTTAGCATTATTATTGATCGTTGAAATCTCGATCCTTTTAGGCGTATTGTCTTTTCGAGTAATTTTGAAGATTGATTGTTGGCCTATTTAAAATTTCCATATTTGTTTTTCGTGCTGGGTCGCGGACGTGAATTTAGTTCGCTAGCCGAGGATAAGTCAAGTATTTTGTTCTTGAAGGATGCTGTTTTGGAGGTAGAACGATTTTTTAACCTTTGTTGATTCTTAAAACTGTTTGAGCACTCATTGTTTTTTGGTTAAATCGGTGGCTGATAACTTGTCTCTATTCCGTCGTTGTGGATCCCAAATTGATTAGCCACCCAAAACATAAAGAGCTCTGACTGACGATGTATGTTTACCTTTCAGTCGCGCACCTGAAGCCTTTTCTCTTCCGTCGTTGCGGCTGAGAAATCCTTTTCGCGTCCGATGTCAAATCCTTTCGATTTTCGATTCAAAGTTTTTCCTACCCTCCCGTCGCATGCCGGTAGCATTGACTCTTCTGCCGTTGCGACCGGGAAATCCATTTGGCTTCTGGTGTTGGTTTCCTCCCGATTTCCACCGTTGGCTTTGTTATCACAAGCATGGAGAAGAACGAGGTAGTATAGTCAGCTTTTTTAAAATAACGGTGGTGCACCTGACCATTTCCTATGGATTAGCCGTTCAGTCAGTTTAGTTTGCTACTGTGGTTTAAATGCATTTCCCACAAATGATGCTTGTCATTTGATTGCAGGTATTTTTCGGAGATCGGTCAAGGGAGGCAGACTGTTTGATGAAGGTAGAGCCGAAACCAGCAGAATCATAAGATGGACAAACCAAAGAAAAGAAAAAATGAATGGTGATAAAGGAGCAATTCTGAAAGGTCCGGTAGTTACTTAGCCAATCATGGGCAGGCATAGAAAAGATAAAGGAATATGAAGAATTGGGGAGCTAAAAGGTCATTCATTTTGGGGGCAGCCCAAACGGTCTGTGGCTGTAGTTTAAATACTTGAAAGTTAGAATTTAGAAAGGACTTTTTCCCTGGAAGAACTTGTAACCCATTTGCTTGTAAGAGGAACTATTTCGTTTTACAATCAAAAACTGCAACTTTTGCCTACTGGAGAAAGTGAAATGTGGAATGTATCAATGTGATTAAATGAACAATGTTGAAGGGGAACTATTTCGTTTTCAGTTGTGTTTCATTAACTATGAGAGTGTTTAACTTCCTGAACCTATGTTCTTTTTGAATCCTTTTTTCAGTATATTCCGTGATGTTTTCCACTGTGAGTGATGAATGTTGTTCATAAAACAATTGGCTAACTGGTTGTTAAAAAATATGCAATTGTTCATGTGTCTTGAAAGAAGTATCAGCTATTTGTAACTTTTCATTATGCATGTGCAAAAGATATTACTCACCAATGAATGATAATCCTACTCCCTAGGGATAGTTTAGGTAGTTAGTTTATTTTCTTGTTGTGTACGATTCGGATGCTTGTGATCCTTAAGACGAGAGGTAAGAACCTGCGCATCACATTGTGACTGTTCCTCGCATCTTTATCACCCTGAATTGTAAATTAGACACTTGCATATCATACTTATGTCAAAAAATACAAAATATACGGTGGACCGGGCCGCAACCGGTAAAACCCTTTGTTTTGTTTTTGACCTACAGTAGCCAGAACGCAAACCGGACGGATTCCCCATACCAAACAGTCACGGGCTAGTTGGGAACGTTGACTGGGGAGAATCCCTTACTGTTGTTTCCTGCAAATTTCTAGGCCTCAACATTTTTGGCACTAGAAGGAGGGTCGCCAGTGTATGGCTGGCGAGGAAACCCGTTTTCCCGATTTATTCCACCGGTAACAGTTCAGAGAGCAGTGGGTTCCATTATCCAATTCCGGAAGAAAGAGAACATCTATATTTTGTTGGTAACGAAATTTTTAATAATCTGAGAAGACACACCAGGGCATATGTAAAGAATATTGGAGGATTGCCAATTATCCCTGAATTACCTAGAAGAGAGTATACAAAGAAAGATCGTCCTATAGCGGAAGACTCAGTGTTGGTTGGAGACTGGGAAGAGCTTGTAGAAACATCCTTACAAGAAGTTGTACTACCTTTGGACCAAGAAGGCCCAAATACCCCTCACATTTCTCATGCTCGCACTCCTATTGGCTCACCTACTCACTCCCCACCTAGACTCATGGCAGGAGTAAATGCTAATCCACCACCTAACCCACCAAATCCACCACCTGCATGGAGAGCCAGATCACCATTAAACCTGACACCTCCATTGCACGATCTACCTCAAGCCTTTGATAAGATGTTTCCCAAGTTCGACCCCAATGAGAAAATACTAGTAGATGATCACCTACAGAGTTTTTACTTGGCGATTGAAGGATTAAGGTCCGGGGAGTATGAAGATGTAGTCTGCAGATTGTTCCCGCATACCCTTAAAGGGGCTGCAACATCATCGTACTTTGGGTTTCCTGCCAACTCTATCCCTGATTGGGATACCTTCGAAATAATTTTCAGAAGTAAGTATGCAACTTAGAAAACTCATGCAACTCTCATGAAAGGGCTGTGCGCGTTGAAGAAAGAAAGAAAAGAAAAGGTGCATAGTTTCACACAAAGGTTTGCAACATATCTCAAGAATTTCTCTGAAACAGATAAACCTTCAGACAGAGTTCTGATTGAATATTATACATCAGCCTTAGGCCCTGATTTGGCCATGTTTTCCAAAGGTAGGGCCAAGCCTACTTTGGCGGAAACCTACGAAGAGGCAGAAGTAGTGGAAGTTGAAAGAGAAAGTATTGAGGATTATCCAGAACAGTCAGGAGAGAAAGGTGCAGGTAGGAAAGCCTTATTGTTTACTAAGCCTAAGGAAGAGAAATCGCCGGATTATGAAAATATGGCCAAAATGGTGCAGAGGCTGTCTAATAAAATCATGGACTTGGAGAAAGAGAAGGAAACACAAAAGTTCTACAGGCCCTATTACAAGAAAAGAGAGGACAACAATCAGTCTCAACCTCCTCTACATAATACAACATCTATGAATTTGACAAAGATAGGGATGGAAAAATTTTACACTTTCCACCAACAACCCCACTCTGAGAAGAATTGTCCGCAATGGATAAATTCAATGACGTTGGTCATGAACCAGATGTTGGATTCTAGATTAACCGAAGAAGGAGATGAGGAAAGAAAAGAAAATACCACTCCAACGAATGAGCAAGAAGAGGAAACTATGGCTTTGTGGAATTATGTTTCCTTATTTGATGTTGAAGAGGAAATCAACGTAGCAACAAGGAGCCAAGGGCTGATTAAAGACAACAGTCTTATATTGCCAAAGATCAAAAGGCTGCAAAGAAATATACAGAAATTTCAAAACAGACCCTCAGCTGATATAGTTCCAGAATTTATTATTACCAGCCAAGATCCTAGGCAGAATGACGTGCGGGCCAGGCCAAATGAAGGAAAGATGAATGTTGATAAACCTCACCCCATTGAGCAGCTGATGGATTATGACATAGTGGAGGATTTAAAGAAGGTAAAGGTGAATGTTCCACTATTCAAAATGTGTAAAGTGCCGCAACAAAAAGAAAGACTGTTGAAAGCACTTGAAGCATCGGATGAGAAGCTGCCCACTAACAATCAACCTTAGGAAGAAGAAGAAATTCGAGAAACTAGCGTTGGTGGTAAGTCTAAAAGCAAACATCCACCTTTCCTCCTCACGTTTGAAATTTTCAATCATAATGTACATAATTGCTTGGTAGACTCAGGGGCATCGGTTAATGTTATGCCCATATCAGTTTGTAAAAAGATCAATGGGTAGCCTAATCCATCCATGTGGAGGGTTGTTCAGTTGGATAGGACAGATGTAAAGGTAATTGGTGAAATGGAAGATGTACTAGTCCGTCTGGCATCCAATGACAAAGTATGCCAAGTTATTAACATCGTAGTGGATGATATACCAGACGCTTACGGTCTTTCCTTGAGTAGAGATTGGTCGGTCAAATTAAATGGATATTTTGCCTCAGATTGGTTGCATCTATGGTTTCCATACAAAGGGAGTCCGAACCAGATTAAGATTTTAAGGGAGCCTCACATGAGATACAATGTTACTCAATTGAATGAGAAGAATGAACCAGTGGATTCTGTATTGGGAAACTATTTTATTGAGTTAAAAACAGGAAATTACCAAGCAGAAGAAGCCATCAATACATCAAACACTCAGCCTGATCTCCTTCATTTCTCGCAGGCTGATGAGATTGACTGTAAAATCGTAGACTTAGCAGTAGGAGTAGATTCACCTTCAGTAGTTAATGATTTTTGGACTTTGTTTTTTGATGGCTCTAAGACATTAGAGGGGTCAGGGGCTGGCTGTGTCTTGATCAACCCACAGAAGAATAAACATTTCCTTTCATGTATATTAGAGTTTGAGTGTACTAATAATACAACTGAGTACGAAGCACTGGTGCAGGGACTAAAGAAAGCGATTGAATTAAAGGTAAGTAATCTAAAAGTTTTTGGGGATTCTGAAATTATCGTAAAACAAATCCGGAATCAAATACATTGTGTTTCCCCTCACTTGAAAGCTTACCAAAATGAGGTATGGGGCCTGCTTAAATGTTTTAATGCATTCAACATTATTTCAATTCCAAGAATTAAAAACGCAGCGGCTGACCTATTGGCCACATCAGCCGCTAGGCTCGTACCCACTAATAATTGATGTTCTGTCGAATTGATTTTTAGGCCCTCAGTACCGGATATGATCACCAACTTGCGAGTGTTCGACGATGATCAACAAATAATAGAATGCTTGACAAATGACGAGGTCTTTAAAGGAGCCATTATAGATGATGAGGGACATCAGGCCGAGATGAAATATGACAATTTCATTCCTAAATGTGTTAGAATGTTAGAAAAAATGTTCGATTTAAATGAAAAGTTCAGAAGACCAGCCAACGTGAAGACCCACAGCTCATCTCTACAGTTCGAGCTGATAAATTTAGGGACTGAGGCGAATCCCAAATTTGTGAACCTCGGCAAGTGTTGTTCACCAGCAGAAAGAGACAAATTCATCAGTCTATTTAAACAATACAAATATTTTTTCGCATGGACGTACGAAGATTTGAAAACATACAACACCAGCATCATCAAGCATGTCGTCCCCATTAAAGCAGGCGTCAAGCCATATCAGCAACCGTTAAGAAAAATGCATCCAAAATTGGAACCGTTGATTCAGAGTGAAGTGAAGAAATTATTGGATGCTAGAATCATTTTCAAAGTCAGACACTCTGAGTGGGTATCAAACCTAGTACCAGTAAGAAAAAAATCCGGAGAGATCAGACTCTGCGTGGATTTCAGGAACTTAAACCGTGCATTAGACAAAGATAACTATCCTGTTCCACCCATGGAACAATTGCTACAAATGGTCTCTGGTTCTGAACTGTTTTCATTATTAGATGGTTTCTCTGGCTACAATCAAGTGTTAGTATTCGAAGAAGACAGATTAAAGACAACGTTCAGGACAAAATGGGGAACCTTCGCCTACAGGAGAATGCCCTTTGGGCTTATAAATGCTGGAGAAACCTTCCAGAGAGCTATGGACATAGCTTTCCATGGATTGATTGGCCGAAGTGCTGTAGTATACCTTGATGATATTACAATATTCTCGAAGCGAAGAGAAGAGCACGCATTTCACTTAAGGCAAATTTTCGAACGCTGTCGGAAATACAGCATCTCACTCAATCCTAAGAAGTGTGTGTTCGCTGTCATGGAGGGAAAGTTGTTGGGTCACATATTTTTGAAGAAAGGAATCTCTATAGACCCAGAAAGAATTAAGGCTATTGAACAAATCCCCTTGCCCCATAATAAAAAGGGGATGCAATCATTTATGGGAACGATAAACTTCGTGCGAAGATTTGTGCCTGATTTTGCTCAGATTGTCAAACCACTATAGCAGATGGTGAAGCAAAATGCACTATTCAAGTGGACTGAAATTGAGAAGAGCGCATTCAGCAAAATCAAAACTGTTTTCGCACATGCACCATCCCTGAAAAGCCCAGATTTCGACAAATATTTTATCTTGTATACCTTTGCATCCGATGATTCACTAGCAGCTGTGCTCACCCAAAAGGAAGATGGGGGGGATGAATTCCCAATATCCTTTATGAGTACTGGTCTGCAGGGGGCCGAATTGAACTACCTAGCTATTGATAAACAAGATTACGCTGTATTCAAGGCAGTAAAACAATTCAGGCATTATATTTTAAAAAATAGAACCAAGGTAATCGTCCCCTACCCAGCTGTAAGGTCTCTTCTTATACAGAAGGAGTTGGGAGAAAGAAGAGGCAACTGGGTAACAGCTCTTCAAGAGTACGACCTTGAATTCAAGCCAGCATCTATAGTTAAAGGACAAGGGTTATGCAAACAGATGACTGAAAATGGGAAAAATGAAGAAAACGTCTGGGAAGATGAAGCCGAATTACATGTAATGGAGGTATGTCCTTTGTTTACAGCTCCCGAGTCTTGGTATAGAGACCTTGTGCATTACCTGCAAGTAGGACTATTGCTAGAACATTGGGATTCCAAGCAAAGGAGAGCGTTGCATCTTAATTCAGCCGCATATCAGCTTGTTGAAGGGGTATTATTCAGAAAGAATTATGACGGGGTTCTTCTCAGATGCTTAGAAAAGGAAGATGCGAAGAAAGTAATGGAAAAATTGCATGATGGTCCTGCTGGAGGACATTATTCAGGGGATACCACAGCCCACAAAATCCTCAGGGTAGGTTAATATTGGCCTATGCTCTTTAGAGATGCACACGCACATGTCAGGAAGTGTGATATTTGCCAAAGGTGTAGTGGGAGACAGCCTAAAGCAGCAGCACCTCTAAAACCTGTGATGATCACGGAGCCATTCGAGCAATGGGGATTGGATATTATTGGAGAAATAAAGCCGAATTCCTCTTTGTAGCACAAGTACATTCTGACCGCTACTGATTATTTCACTTGCTGGGTTGAAGCCATCCTACTGCGCAAGATAAATGAAGACGAGGTCATCAACTTCCTACAAGGCCACATCATGACTAGGTTTGGAGTTTCGATTTCGTTAGTTTTTGATAATGCTAAGTACTTTTCATCAATTAAATTGACTGCTTTTGCTCATGATAAAGGGATAAAATTGCATTATTCTGCTAATTACTATCCACAAGGAAATGGCCTGGCTGAATCCTCCAACAAAAATATGATTAGAATTTTAAAGAAGACTGTGGTAGAAAACCATAGGAGTTGGCACTCAGCATTACCAAATGCCCTTTGGGTCGATAGTGTCACCCCCAAGTCTGCGATTGGAGTGTCTCAATATACCCTTGTCTATGGTAAAGAAGCCATCCTTCCTCCCAATATCATGCTACCATCTTCCATACTAGCTCAAGAGTCTAGGGGGTCGGATGATGAAGTTTTACAAATAAGAATATATAATCTCCTGAAAGCAGAAGAGGCTAGATCTAAAGCCAAAGAACGCTTTAGGCAACAACAGGAGTTAGTTAAGAGATGGTTTGACAAGCATAAAGCTGGAACAAAAGACTTTGAAGTAGGATACTTAGTCCTCAAATGGGATCACCCCCATGATGAGAAAGGAAAGCACACCAAATTCCAGCAGTTGTGGGTAGGCCCTTTTCAGGTTGCAGCAAAGCTCGGCCCTTCTACTTATAAGCTGCAAAATCTAAAAGGGTGGGAAGAGAACTTACCAGTAAATGGTTTAGTTCTCAAACCTTATTTTTCCTGATTTTCTATGAAGTTCTTCTATCTTGTATATAAATAAGCTGTTTGGCTGTCTTTTGAGTCATGTTTTTCAGTTTGTTTGAGTTTAAGATTTATTAAATTCAATAAAGGGAATGAACCTGCGGTTGCATGGGGAACAGCCAAATTTTTTGGGATTGATAAAATTTTTTTGGGTATCAGACTGTGTGCGTTGCTATTTATGTTGCTAAAAGAACTTCTTCCAGTTTAGCAGTTTTCTCGAATAAACCCTGTGTGCATTGAATTCCTGCTTAACCCTTGTGAAATAAACTGGATTCGAAGAGTCTGGAATACTATGTTGAGGCTCCATCCACGTCACACTCAAAATGTTCTAAGGAGCAACAACAGAAGACCCATGGAAAGGAACAAGGTGAACAGTATATTAAATATAAATGATCCCATGCCAATAAATGAATGCCAAAAGGCAAATAAGAGTCAAAAGAAAACTCCTTTGAAAGCATCATACATCAAAGCAAATGCTGAATCATAAGTACTAAGTGGCCGACAGATCCCCTCCGTTCATGAGCTGAACATGAAGTACACCGCTCACACAAAAGGACACTATGGGATAGAGGATCCTGAATTAAAATTAAGTAAGAAAGGCATACAGGAAGACTCATATGAAAAGGGACAAAAGTCCAGAAGCACAGAAAGTGCTAAAGTGGCATGGGAATGAGGAACAAACGAATATTTCTATTTGCCATATGCTACAATCCTATGGTGTCCAAGCTATCCACTACTTGAAGACAAAGATAATAATGAAAATCATCTTCTGGCCTCAACAGAGTTATCTGGACTTGAAAATCTTGGTTTCCACTCTCCCTTATTGGACTATCATCAATGATTAAAGGTACGCACTTTTGTCATTTGAGAAATCCGAAAATCTGGAAGAATTCAATAGATGCATTATTGTTAAACAGTCTGTCACCCAAAGAACACTCACCCAGAGATCTAGGTTCACCAGGTAATCGCCAGTTGTTACAGCTGCAACTATTCTCCCCCAATTTTCTTAAATTTTTGGGTCCCTCCTCATGATTTAGCATTATTATTGATCGTTGAACTCTCGAGCCTTTTGGGCGTACTGTATTTTTGACTAATTTTGAAGATTGATTGTCAGCCTGTTTAAAATTACCATATTTTTTTTTCGTGTTGGGTCGCGGACGTGAATTTAGTTCGCTAGCCGAGGATAATTCAAGTCTTTTGTTCTTGAAGGCTACTGTTTCGGAGGTAGAATGATTTTTTAACCTTTGCTGATTCTTAAAACTATTTGAGCACTCATTGTTTTTTGGTTAAATTGGTGGCTGATAACTTGTCTCTCTTCCGCTGTTGCGGATCCCAAATTGATTAGCCGTCCAAAACATAAAGAGCTCCTACTGACGATGTACATTTACCTTTCAGTCGTGCACTCGAAGCCTTTTCTCTTCCGCCATTGCGGCTGAGAAATCCTTTTCGCGTCCGATGTCAAAGCCTTCCGATTTTCGATTCAAATTTTTTCCCTCCCTCCCGTCGCATGCCGGTAGCATTGACTCTTCCGTCGTTGCGACCGGGAAATCCATTTGGCTTCCAGTGTTGGTTTCCTCCCGATTTCCGCCGTTGGCTTTGTTATCACAAGCCTGGAGAAGAACGAGGTAGTAGAGTCGGATTTTGTAAAATAACGGTGGTGCACCTGACCATTTCCTATGGATTAGCCATTCAGTCAGTTTAGTTTGCTGCTGTGGTTTAAATGTGTTTCCCACAAATGATGCTTGTTGTTTGATTGCAGGTATTTTCTGGAGATCAGTCAAGGGAAGCATACCGTTTGATGAAGGTAGAGCCGAAACCAGCAGGATCGTAAGATGGAAAAACCAAAGAAAAGACAAAATGAATGGTGACAAAGGAGCAGTTCTGAAAGGTCCAGCAGTTACTTAGCCAATCATGGGCAGGCGTAGAAAAGATAAAGGAATATGAAGCATTGTGGAGATGAAAGGTCATTCGTTTGGGGGGCAGCCCAAACTGTCTGCGGCTGTAGTTTAAATACTTGAAAGTTAGAATTTAGAAAGGACTTTTTCCCTGGAAGAACTTGTAACCCATTTGCTTGTAAGAGGAACTATTTCGTTTTACAATCAGAAACTGCAACGTTTTCCTGCTGGAGAAAGCGAAATGTGGAATGTATCAATGTGATTAAATGAACAATGTTGAAGGGGAACTATTTTGTTTTCAGCTGTGTTTCATTAACTGTGAGAGTGTTTAACTTCCTGAACCTATGTTCTTGTTGAATCCTTTTTTTTCAGTATATTTCGTGATGTTTTCCACTGTGAGTGATGAATGTTCATAAAACAATTGGCTAACTAGTTGTTAAAAAATCTGCAATTGTTCATGTGTCTTGAAAGAAGTATCAGCTATCTGTAACTTTTCATTATGCATGTGCAAAATATATTACTCACCAATGAATGATAATCCTGCTCCCTAGGGATAGTTTAGGTAGTTAGTTTATTTTATTTTTGTATGCGATTCAGATGCTTGTGAGCCTTAAGACGAGAGGTAAGAACCTGCGCATCACATTGTGACTGTTCCTCGCATCTTTATCACCCTGCATTGTAAATTAGGCACTTGCATATCATACTTATGTCAAAAAATACAAAATATACGGTGGACCGGGCCGCAACTGGTAAAACCCTTTGTTTTGTTTTTGACCTACGGTAGCCGGACCGCAAACCGGACGGATTCCCCATACCAAACAGTCACGGGCTATTTGGGACCGCTGACAGGGGAGAATCCCTTATTGTTGTTGCCTGCGAATTTCTGGGCCTCAACAACTGTATAACCTATAATGCTGTAATGATTGTTCTAACAGTAAAATACATTATCATCTTATAATATTAGTATAAGCAACTGTTGGTTATTCATCTTCTGTAATGAATATTGCTTCCTATAAGGTTCTAAACCTTTACAGTGAAGTACCAAGTCCTAAGGACTTAGAGTCTAGTGGGATGGTTCCGCTACAGTTTCTTATTTTATTTTATAATACTTATTTTGGGTTAAGCCTCTGACCACATTACTTAACTTATGTCAATTCTTCAAAAGAGATTGATTTATTAACTCATGCAAGTACTAGACAGTTTTAAAAGATTATGTTACTAATCAAAAACATGGAGAAGCTAAAAGTACTTGTCATGGTTGGTAAATAGCCAAAAGTTATTAAACTTTGTTGATCTGAGCTATGTACAAGATTCATAGCCATAATCCGAGTATTTTCTGCCCAGTGATATATAATTTCTATGATACTCAACGATACACACACAATTTATCTTGTTTATAATGCATTCAAGTTTACTAGTAGTTCTGGTTAAAAACAGATAAGGTTTATAAAATTCATGCTCCTAATTAAAAATATGCTCTATAACATTATCAAGTCACAACATAAATGTTGGTGACGATATAATTATCTTATGGAAAGTCTGTTAGAATACTTTGTTATCATAGTTTGGCCAGGTGACGTAATAGCCTTTTAATTTGTTTCTTCCAAGTATTATGAGATTTACTTTATAAACTCAAATACAATAACACAAGGCTTATCGATGTTTGTAACTATACTATTTATACTATGACTAAATGGGTTTTCCATTAGTGAAGAACTAAATCTTTATGCATAAATATGCTTTGGGAAAAAATATCGATTATGATATTACATCAATTTAATGATTAACAATCACGCTTATTGTGAATAAATATATAGCTATGAAGTTTATAAACTAAGTTTCCAAGCCTAAATAATTTTGGGCAAGTATAAACATAACATACTTTGATTATGTGTCAACATAAAAATACTTTGAGCATACATAAGCATAAAATACTTTGAGCATACATAAGGATTAAGATGTTGCATTGATTCTATAATCAATCAAAAGTTTGATATGAATTAACACTAAATTATAAAGTTTATATTATAATTTGCAATGGTTAATGGATGTGGCGTTAGACCACTACAATGATGATACTAAGGGTATGGTTGTGTATAAAACAAGTCTTTGAAATCACCCTCGTTCCAAACTATACCACGACTATACTATAATCTTGGCAATTGATTAGAAAGTTTAAGGATTATGCATTCATAGTTTATACCATGCAATCGTTGTTTGACTCCCGTATAACGTGGAACCTTTATAAAATGATTGCCACACTATATGATTGCATTTACATTATGTTTGAATAATTGGAAATTGATTTGCATGCAGGAACTATACGAATTACCCACTGCATGGTTGATTAATTTGCGAGAACACATGGTTGTTTCTCAGCCAAGTGTTGGGAGTATAAGGGTTTATGAACCCTACTCATTCTCATTCTTATCCATTGTTTTCGGGCCTTCGGGCCGCTCTGCAACTGCTCCATGGACGCCCTGTTTATCTTACTGTGAAAGACTAAGAGATCTGCATCTTGGTTATGTTGTCCAGTCCTCCCTCAACGTCCTCGCTCCTTGTCTGCACCGTGAATTCACCCTGCAATGTTTTGAGGAGAGCCGTGACATTTTACTTATGACTTGGAATGTGTGTAGTTTTCTTGGTTTCGCTCCTCCACGGCTTTCTTGTTGGGAATGTTTTAGAGGGATGTGAGTTTTATCCTGGCAATAATTTATTCTGAGAATCGTGACTTTATCTTATGGCCTGGTCTGTCACAGGGTTTGTGAGAGCATGTTCTTATGCTTCAGTTTGTGACAGCTTTGAGCTCTACTATTCACTTCTTGCTTGGTCGTTTCTCCCTTCTCCTTACTGCTGCTAGCAGTGGTTTGCACTCATTAAACCCGTCTCTATCACAAGAGAGATGAAGGGTTTGCTTTTCGTCTTGTTGGTGGTGACAATCCTATTCGTTGGTGGCTACATTACCTTTGCTCCTAGGCAATAAAAATTCTTTTGATAGTTCTTAAATCTTGTTTTTAGCTCAGTTGTGATATAATGCAATAATATTAACGTTTGTGGGTTATTCTTGCAGGTGACAGTTACATCTTTCTTCGCAGCTGGTGCAAATGCATAGGGTCGGCTTCCTGCTTACAGGTAAGCCCTGGTCAACCCATGACAGTTCATACTTGTGCAGTTCTTTATGGAACAGTTCGGTTGGTCGTGAAAATAACCCTTGTGGTTTATTGTTTCTTGGTTATCTTGTTTAGTTTATTTACCAAACCCTTGTTGCTAGGAGGGTTTCCGGTTTATGCCGTGACTTGTAAATTTTTGTTTTACTGATTATCTGTATAGTTACATAAAGAAAAGTATGCGGCCTGTCAAGCCGCCCTTTGTTTATCTTTAAGTGAAGAGATGTATCTGTCTTGAGCTCAAACTCGGTTATTTTGATGTTCTAAATGTAATTTTTGTGCACTAGGGTTTCACCCTATTTTGACTGTGTAAAGATATTTTTACGGTTTCAATTATCTTCCATTAAAATATAGTATTGTTATCTATTCTACTATTTCTTTTTGTCATAATAATTGTTAATAAGCTCGGTTATTCGAGCAAGTTTAAATTCTGTTAGTAACCTGTGTATAAATAATTTCTTAAATTATTCTGTAGGTTAGTTTAATAATACATGTTAAATAATTGTTTGTTGCATGTATGAAGTGGTTATACTTTCATTGTTATTTACTTCTCTGTCCTTATAGGATTGTAATAATATTTTATAGTTGATGTTTTTAGAAAACTAAATAATCCAAATCTTTGGATTAGTGCTTATCTGATTATATTGTTATTACTTGAAAATTACAATGTTTATGCTATAAATTATAATGTTATAATGTTAATACTATAATTTATACTATTTAATATAATGAGGGTTTTGACCCTGTACATTCTTTTATAATTAATTTTTGTTTAGTTTTATTTAAATGAATTTTTTCATATATAAATAATATTTTTTAAATATTATTTAACATTATATTCAGTCTATTTGATAAGTACCTAAATAGGTTATGTTATTATTTCTTTGTTAACTTTTAATAATTGTTCTTCTTAGTTTATTTATAAAAAGACTATACTAGATATATCCTACTTGAAATATGAATCATTTGTAGAAATAGTTAAGTAGTATGAACAATAAAGTAACTCTGTAAAGTGACTTGATTTTTTTCTTCACAGAAATAAATGAGTATTTATCTAAGTTAAATCTTTTACCTATGTGACAGGTTAGTAGTTTCATTTTACAGAAATACAGTTCTGAATAAGATAATTAACCTATCTACAGTGATCAACATATTAAAAGAAATAAACTTGCTGTTTTGAAAAGTATTATGTATACTTCTTTGCTAGCATTCCTAATACATTAGTTTGGTTTTTAAACCATAAATTAATTAAACAAAATAGTATCCTTTCCTGAAAAACATCTACATACAGAAATAAATTACTCTGTTATTCTGAAATACAAAATAGTTCTAATCAATCCAGATTTCTATCATATATTCATCTATATTAAACACACTACCTGTGCTAGAGTACGATCTGGTTTATCCAGATGGGGAAAAATACAGGTAGGATTATCTCATTCAATTACAGTTTTCAACATTCAACAACTAAAAGATTATAAATTCTAACATCATTACATAACATATAAATCTTACATTATTCATTCATTCTCAGAGTTAAACTTTAACACAGCAAATAAAAGACAGTAGAACCTGTTTTTAAATCTAGATGGCAATGACATTGGGAGGTTGTTCCTCCCTACCAACTCTTGGAGAGCACTCAAACAACGTCTTCTCAGGACCCCCGAGCCTGTTCTTGGTCTCCTTGGCTGGAACTGGGTGGAGCAAGCAACAAAATACTGGTCCAATGACTCAGTACTAACATTGCACTCAGCAGCAAGATCCTTCGGCTGAATAGATGTACTAGATCATTCTCTGCAGTTTACCCCTCAAACACTTTCTAGAAATTCCCTTCCCAATGAAATCCTGGAAGTACATTCACCTGAATGATTTTCTTCTTGGAATGAGAAGCTTTAGCTCTCTTCAATGGGCATTTTTATTAAGATTTCCTAGGTATTTTTGGGTTAGTTGTCATTAATTAAGCCACCTGATTTGATCCCACTTTCTTGGAATCATGACCCTAAATGTAGGGAGGTTGCCACCTGCAACATTGGAAGTGTTTGAGGATGCTGCCACTTGTCTATTTGCTCTCCACCCAATCTCCTCCACCAACCTGACTAGTAAACACTCTTGTAACAACTCTCCCAAGCTGTTGTCTCCACTTTTTATTTATTTATAATTAAAATATTCATAATTACATTCAACATCCTTGACTCCGCTGAGTCATCAATTACAACTTTAACATAAAATTTAACATAATGTCTTGGAATAAACTCAAATAAGATAATATTATTTTGGAAAATTGGGGCATGTGAAATACACACCCCCTTAGAATATAACATCGTCCTCGTTGTTATTTATTGTTCATCCTCATAATTCCCCTGGAACAAAATTGGATATGCATCTCGCATTTTACTTTCCAATTCCCAGGTGGCTTCCTCTAGACTAAGGTGCTTCCATTGCACCTTTACCTATCCAATGGTGCAGTTCTGAAGTGTAATCTCCCTCCTCCCGAGGATACAGTCTGGTTCCACCAGAAAATCCCCTTCTGGTTCCACCTATACATCATTCTAGTTAACAACATGAGTAGCATCATGAACATATTTATTTAAAACAAAAATGTGAAAAACATTATGTACTCTTAAATTAGGTGGTAATGCTAATTGATAAGCTACTTGTCCAATCCTAGACAAAATTTCAAATGGGCCATAGTAACAAGGTGCCAATTTTGCGCAACTCCCTAATCTCAGAGAACTCTTTTTGGACCTTACCTTGATGAACACATGTTCACCTACCTGAAACTCCTTTGGAGTTCTTTTTAAGTTTGCTTGACTTTTCTGCCGATCCTGTGCCACTTTCAGATTTCCCTACACTTGTTTTACAATTTCTTCCATCTCTTTTAATAGTTCTAGACCTAATACCAATCGATCTATTGGATTACTCCAAGAGATAGGAGTATTAAATTTCCGTTCATATAAAATTTCAAAAGGACTCAATCTAGCTGATGTCTGATAATTATTATTATAAGCAAATTCTACCAGATGTAAATAATCCTCCCATTTAACTGGCTTGTCTTTCACATACATTCTTAATAGATCTTCTAGTACCTGGTTTACCCTTTCAGTTTGTCCATCTGTTTGAGGATGGAAATAAGTACTGAAATTTAATGTAGTGTTTAACCCTTTAAAAAAAGACTTCCAAAATTTTCCTGTAAACTTAGGATCTCTATCTGAGATTATGACTTTTGGTACTCCATGCAAATAGAAAATCTGTTTTAGAAAAATGTCAGCTATGTTGGCAGCTTTAAAAGTAGTTTTAACAGGTATAAAGTGAGATGATTTGCTTAACTTATCAACTACTACCATGATAGAATCATTCTAATTTTGATTTCTAGGCAGCCTAGTAATAAAATCTAGACTAATTATCTCCCATTTTTAGCTAGAGATGGGTAATGGCTGAAGCAAACCAGCTAGGTGTTGATGTTCAGTTTTTACCTGTTGACATTCCAAACACCTAGCAATATATTCTGCTACTTCAGTTTTCATATTTGTCTAGAAATACTCTTTTCTTAACAAGGTGATAGTCTTTTGATAACCTGGATGACCTGAATATGGTGTTTTTTGAATTTCATCCAGAATTAACAGCTTAACTTTAAGTACATTAAGTACATACAGTCTATCTTTATACAGTAAAAATTATTTTTCGTTTAAACTATAACCCTTAATTAAGTTTTCTGTTGGATTTTATTTAGCTTTGGCTTGCAAATTCTGGTAAATTTCATCTTGTTCTATTCCTTCTTTAAGCTATTCATCTAAGTCTGAAACATAGGTGTTGATAGTTGCAGCAAAATTTAGCCTTGCATTCCTACTTAATGCATCAACAATTTTATTTTCTTTACCTTTTATATGCTAAATTTCAAAATCATACTTGTTTAAGAAAGCTAACCACCTAGCTTGTTTGGCATTTAGATTAGGCTAATCTAAAAGATACTTCAATCCTTTATTATCAGTCATTAAAACAAATTTTCTGCCAATTAGGTGATGTCACCACATCCTTAAGGAATGTATTACAACTGCTAGTTCCAGATCATATGTTGCATAATTCTTTTTGTGAACTTTTAACTTTCTAGACTCATAGGCAATAACATGGCCTTCTTGAGTCAGAACACCACCTAAGCCATCATTACAGGCATCAGTGCACACCACAAATTCTTTATTCGGATATGCTATTCTTAAAATAGGTGCACTGGTTAATAAAGTTTTTAAGTTTTTAAAGCTTTCTTCACATTTCTGATTCCAGTCGAACTTCTTTCCCTTCTTCTGCAAGGAAGTTATCGGATTTCCTATCCTTGAAAAACCTTCAATGAACCTCCGGTAGTAACCAGTAATGCCCATGAAATATCGAACATCCGTCACATCCTTAGGAACCGGCCAATCTTCGATTGCCCTTATCTTTTCAGGATATACAAAAATTCCTTCCTTGGTCACTACGTGACCTAAATACTGAATCTTATCCTTGAAGAAATCACAGTTACTAAACTTTGCGAAGAGTTGATGTTCTCGCAACTCTTGCAAAACAATTTTTAGATGTTCTTTATGTTCTTCTTCAGTTTTCGAATAGATTAGAATGTCGTCGATAAATACAACCACAAAATTATATAAATACTTATGCATGACATTATTCATTAAACACATAAAGACAGCTGGGACATTAGTAAGCCTGAATGGCATTACGACAAATTTATAATGACCATATCTAGTTCTGAAAGTCATCTTAAAGATGTCTTCATCTTTAATCCTTACTTGATGATATCCAGACCTTAAATCTATTTTCAAAAACACTGTGGCTCCTTGTAGTTGATCAAACAGATCATCTATGCGAGGCAACGGATATCGATTTTTAATGGTCATCTTGTTTAACTAACGGTAATCTATGCAAAGTCGCATAGTTTTGTCCTTCTTCTTGACGAAGATGATAGGTGCCCCCCAGGCAGACACGCTTGGTCGAATATAATTTTTATCAATTAATTATTTTAATCGAGATTTTAATATGTAAGTTTGAGTATATTCATTCGATACGGGGATTTTGAACTAGGTACTACACCTGGTACCAGTTCAATGGTGAAATCCAATTCCTTTTTCGGAGGTAATCCCGGAATCTCTTCAGGGAAAACATCAACATATTCTCTTAAGACTGGTATGTCTTCCAATTTTAAATTATCTATTTTAATTAAACTTTCCTCATCAGTTATTGTTACTGCATAAGCTTTACATCCCTTTCTAACAGCTCTCTTAAGCTGTAGGGCAGAAATCTGCCTTATGGTGGTTTTTCTAGGGATTTCTTTAACACTTACTGTTTTTTCATCACTATTTAAACATGTGAAAGTTTTATCATAAAAGTTTAGAATTACTTTATGTTGTTCTAACCGGTCCAAACCAATCAACAAATCATAAGAACCAAGAGGAAAAACATTAATTTTAACAACAGTTTCAAATTTATCCATGACTATTGCACATTCTTTAACAAAGCAAGTTACCCTTCTTTTAGCACTTGTGGCTAACTGAACTAACCATGAATTCTCAAACTTATCAACAGATAACTTACATTTTTCTACTATTTGAGGTGCAATATAACTAAGACTAGCTCCTGGATCAATCAAAATAGTTACAGGGGTCTGATTTATCATACCTTCTACTTCCACCATGGAAGTCTGATATTCAGCTTGTCGATTCTACAAAGCTGCGTTAATCCTGGGCATGGTCCTCGCTAGTTCCCCAATGGTCATCTCCTCTTGTATGGTATGAATGTTGTTACCAGTCTTCTTCTAGTTTGGACAAATTGAAGCATAGTGTGGGCCATTACACTCCCAGCACTTGATAGGCTCTTTGCGTTCAAATATCTTAGTAAAATTTTCATGATTATTTGCAAAATATTTACCTTTGGAATTGTTTCGGTTGTTGGGCGTATTGTTCTTATTTCCTTGGAAGTTCTTGTTATTAGGATAATTTTTGGCCTTATTGTTCTTAAAATTTCTGTTAGGCACAAAATTCTTCTTCTTTTGTTCAAACTAATTATTATTTTTCTTAGCTTTCCAGTTGGCTAAGCTTTCTTTCTTCTAATTCTGTTCAAAGCAGAAGTTAGATTTTCTCATATCTTCTTCCAAGGTCTTTGGGTTATCATATTCAATTCTATTTTTAATATGATAATGGAGACAACTAAGAAATCGTTGTACCTTTGGTTTCTCATCTACGATGTATGGTACATACCTAAGTAGACTTAAGAACTTGCTGTTCAGATCCTTCATTGTCATTGATCCTAACTTCAGTGCATAAAATTCTTTGGCTTTCTCCTTATAATATTGCTCAGACAGAAATTTCTTTTTGAAACACCTCTTAAAAGTACTCCAGTTTACATTTTTCTCTTTTATGCCTTTAACTCTTTTCAAGTCCTGCCACCAAATGTCAGCCTTTCTTGAGAGGTTATAAATAGCCATTCTAGCCTTTAACTGGTTAGAGTAGTTATATATTTGGAAGTACTACTTCATCCCAGATAACCAGGATTCAGTTTCCTTCCCCTTCTCAGTCTCTCAATTAAAGGTTGGTGGTTTTATCTTTTTGAATTCCACGGAAATTTCCTCATAAGGTTTGTATTTCCTCTTTTTAGTGTACTGATTATCATCACTACTATCACTAGTAGAATGGTAATTTTGTTGTTCACCAAACACTTCAGAAGATGAACTACTTTCAGTTTTAGTATGTTTCATCTTTTAGATTTACATTGATGACTAGTATTTTCTGATTCTATTCTTCTATCCCTACCCTCAGTTTGAAACTTTTCAGTCAGGATCTGATTCAACTCTTCTTGAGCCCTCAGAATCCTTTCATTTTCTCGTTTTACAGACTCCATTTCATTTTTTAGGTCCTTTACAGTTTGTAACAATTCTGAAGAATTGGTAGTTAAATCCTATGGTATAGGATCTCTTGGTAGATTTCCTATCTCGGTAACTTGAGACTCCTCCTCTGCATACTCTTTTAGCCTTTCCATACCTTCTTGTTAAACTTCAGAAACAATTCTCTGTTGAATAACATTTAAAATAAAATAGATCAGCATAATAATTTAATTTACAGTTTCATGAAAGCTAGTTGGGCTTCATCAAGGCCTAGTGTTTGAACCTTGTGCTCTGATACCACATGTCAAAACCCCAAATTTTCATAAAAATTTAAAATTTTGATAATACATAAAATGCTGAGAATGCGGTTTGTTAAGAGCTAATAGTTTTCTATAAAAGAATTGGTTACCAAATTAGTTAATACATAATCTTAATTAAGTAACTTAGCATTCTACTTTTGATGCAAGGTTAGGTTTATTTCATGCAATAATTTTAACTTTCATTTTCCTGATGAGTTTTTAATTTGTATCAAGTAGGTAGAACTATCTTGGATTCTGGGGCTTACTTAGCTTTTAAGCTAACATAGAAAGCTTACTTGTCCTTACATGTTTACAGGTATGAATTGATCGAGTAATGCATTTTAATTCCATAAAGCATTCAGCTGTATTTCAATTTGCAAAATAGAAAACTCAGTAAATAAACTGTTACATATCACTCTACTTCTATGAGGTAAAACAAGTAGTTTGTTTCTTCAATTATTATTGTCAATGATATATATATAGACGAGTTTCTTTCTTATATGTAAACGGCGATAGTATTTATTCTCCTGGTTCACCATTAAGTTAATTTCACCTAGAGTGTATAACCTGTAATGCTGTAATGATTGTTCTAACAGTAAAATACATTATCAGCTTATAATATTAGTATAAGCAACTGCTGGTTATTCATCTTCTGTAATGAAGATTGCTGCCTATAAGGTTCTAAACCTTTACAGTGAAGTACCAAGTCCTAAGGACTTAGAGTCGAGTGGGATGGTTCTGCTACAGTTTCTTATTTTATTTTATAATACTTATTTTGGGTTAAGCCTCTGACCACATTACTTAACTTATGTCAATTCTTCAAAAGATATTGATTTATTAACTCTTGCAAGTACTAGACAGTTTTAAAATATTATGTTACTAATAAAAAACATGGAGAAGCTAAAAGTACTTGTCATGGTTGGTAAATAGCCAAAAGTTATTAAACTTTGTTGATCTGAGCTATGTACAGGATTCATAGCCATAATCCGAATATTTTCTACCCACTGATCTATAATTTCTATGATACTCAACGACACACACACAATTTATCTTGTTTATAATGCATTCAAGTTTACCAGTAGTTCTGGTTAAAAACAGATAAGGTTTATAAAATTCATGCTCCTAATTAAAACTATGCTCTATAACATTATCAAGTCACAACATAAATGTTGGTGACGATATGATTATCTTATGCAAAGTCTGTTAGAATACTTTGTTATCATAGTTTGGCTAGGTGACGTAATAGCCTTTTAATTTGTATCTTCCAAGTATTATGAGATTTACTTTATAAACTCAAATACGATAACACAAGGCTTATCGATGTTTGTAACTATACTATTTATACTATGACTAAATGGATTTTCCATTAGTGAAGAACTAAATCTTTATGCATAAATATGCTTTGGGAAAAAATATCAATTATGATATTACATCAATTTAATGATTAATAATCAAGCTTAATGTAAATAAATATATAGCTATGAAGTTCATAAACTAAGGTTCCAAGCCTAAATAATTTTGGGCAAGTATAAACATAACATACTTTGGTTATGTGTCAACATAAAAATACTTTGAGCATACATAAGCATAAAATATTTTGAGCATACATAAGCATAAAATACTTTGAGCATACATAAGGATTTAGATGTTGCGTTGATTCTATAATCAATCAAAAGTTTGATATGAATTAACGTTAAATTATAAAGTTTATATTATAATTTGCAATGGTTAATAGATGTGGCATTAGACCACTACAACGATGATACTAGGGGTATGGTTGTGTATAAAACAAGTCTTTGAATTCACGCTCGTTCCAAACTATACCACGACTATACTATAATCTTGGCAATTGATTAGAAAGTTTAAGGATTATGTGTTCATAGTTTATACCATGCAATCGTTGGTTGACTCCAGTATAACGTGGAACCTTTATAAAATGATTGCCACACTATATGATTGCGTTTACATTATGTTTGAATAATTGGAAATTGATTTGCATGCAGTAACTATACTAATTACCCACTGCATGGCTGATTAATTTGCGAGAACACATGGTTCTTTCTGAGCCAATTGTTGGGAGTATAAGGGTTTACGAACCCTACTCATTCTCGTTATTCTCCATTTTTTTCGGGCCTTCGGGCTGCTCTGCAACTGCTCCATGGCCGCCATGTTTACCTTACTGTGAAAGACTAAGAGCTCTGCGTCCTGTTTATGTTGTTCAGTCCTCCCTCAATGTCCTCGCTCCTTGTCTACACCGTGAGTTCACCCTGCAATGTTTTGAGGAGAGTTGTGACATTTTACTTACGACTTGGACTGTGTGTAGTTTTCTTGGTTTCGCTCCTCCATGGATTGCTTGTTGGGAATGATTTAGAGGGCTATGAGTTTTATCCTGGCAATAATTTGTTTAGAACTGTGACTTTATCTTACGGCCTGGTCTATCATAGGGTTTGTGAGAGCATGTTCTTATGCTTCGGTTTGTGACAGTTTTGAGCTCTACTATCCACTTCTTGCTTGGTCGTTGCTCCCTTCTCCTTGCTACTGCTAGCAGTGGTTTGCACTTGTTAAACCCGGCTATGTCACAAGAGAGATGAAGGGTTTTCTTTTCGTCTTGCTGGTGGCGACACTCCTGTTCATTGGTGGCTACATTACCTTTGCTCCCAAGTAATAAAAAATCTTTTGATAGTTCTTAAAACTTGTTTTTAGCTCAGTTGTGATATAATTCAATAATATTAACGTTTGTGGGTTATTCTTGCAGGTGACAATTACATATTTCTTCGCAGCTGGTGAAAATGCATGGGGTTGGCTTCCTGCTTATGGGTAAGCCCTGGTCAAACCATGGCAGTTCATACTTGTGCAGTTCTTTATAGAACAGTTCGGTTGGTCGTCGTGGCCTGCAAATAACCCTTGTGGTTTATTATTTCTTGGTTAGCTTGTTTAGTTTATTTACCAAACCCTTATTGCTAGCAGGGTTTTCGGCTTATGCCGTGACTCGTAAATTTTTGTTTTACTGGTTATGTGTATAGTTACATAAAGAAAAGTATGTGGCTTGTCAAGCCGCCCTTTGTTTATCTTTAAGTGAAGAGATGTATCTGTCTTGAGCTCGGACTCGGTTATTTTGATGTTCTAAATGTAATTTTTGTGCACTAGGGTTTCACCCTATTTCGGCTGTGTAAAGATATGTTTACTGGTTAAATTATCTTCCATTAAAATATATTATTGTTATATGTTCTGCTATTTCTTTTTGTCATAATAATTGTTAATAAGCTCGGTTATTCGAGCAAGTTTAAATTCTGTTAGTAACCTATGTATAAATAATTTCTTAAATTATTCTGTAGGTTAGTTTAATAATACATGTTAAATAATTGTTTGTTACAGGTTTGAAGTGGTTATACTTTCATTGTTATTTTCTTCTCTGTCCTTATAGGACTGTAATAATATTTTATAGTTGATGTTTTTAGAAAACTAAATAATCCAAATCTTTGGATTAGTGCTTATCTGATTATATTGTTATTACTTGTAAATTACAATGTTTATGCTATAAATTATAATGTTTATGCTATAAATTATAATGTTATAATGTTAATACTATAATTTATATTGTTTAATATTATGAGGGTTTCAACCCTGTACTTTCTTTTATAATTATTTTTTGTTTAGTTTGATTTAAATGAATTTCTTCACATATAAATAATATTTATTAAATATTATTTAACATTATATTCAGTCTATTTGATAAGTACCTAAATAGGTTATGTTATTATTTCTTTGTTACCTTTTTATAATTGTTATTCTTAGTTTATTTATAAAAAGACTATACTAGATATATCCTACTTGAAATATGAATCATTTGTAGAAATAGTTAAGCAATATGAACAATAAAGTAACTCTGTAAAGTGACTTGATTTTTTTTCTTCACAGAAATAAATGAGTATTTATCTAAGTTAAATCTTTTACCTATGTGGCAGGTTAGTAGTTTCATTTTGCAGAAATACAGTTCTGAATAAGATAATTAACCTATCTACAGTAATCAACATAATAAAAGAAATAAACTTGTTTTTGAAAAGTATTATGTATACTTCTTTGCTAGCATGCCTAATACATTAGTCTAGTTTTTAAACCATAACTTAATTAGACAGAATAGTATCCTTTCCAGAAAACATCTACATATAGAAATAAATTACTCTATTATTCTGAAATACAAAATAATTCTAATCAATCCAGATTTCTATCATATATTCATCTATCTTAAACACACTACCTGTGCTAGAGTACGATCTGGTTTATCTATATGGGGAAAAACACAGGTAGGATTATCTCATTCAATTACAGTTTTCAACATTCAACAACTAAAAGATTATAAATTCTAACAGTTCATTACATAACATATAAATCTTACATTATTCATTCATTCTCAGAAATAAACTTTAACACAGCAATTAAAAGATAGTAGAACTTGTTTTTAAAGCTGGATGACAATAGCGTTGGGATGTTGTTCCTCCCTACCAACTCCTGGAGAGCGCTCAAACAACGTCTTCTCAGGACCCCTGAGCCTGTTCCTGGTCTCCTTGGTTGGAACTGGGTGGAGCAAGCAACAAAATACTGTTCCAATGACTCAGTACTAACTCTGCACTCAGCAGCAAGATCCTTCAGCTGAATAGCTGTACTAGATCATTCACTGCAGTTTACCCCTCAAACACTTTCCAAAAATTCCCTTCCCAATGAAATCCTGGAAGTACATTCACCTGAATGATTTTCTTCTTGGAATGAGCAGCCTCAGCTCTCTTCAATGGGCATTTTTATTAAGATTTCCTAGGTCTTTTTGGGTTAGTTGTCATTAATTGAGCCACCTGCTCTGATCCCACTTTCTTGTGGGATCATGACCCCAAATGTAGGGAGGTTTCCACCTGCAACATTGGAAGTGTTTAAGGATGTTGCCACTTGTCTATTTGCTCTCCACCCAATCTCCTCCACCAACCTGACTAGTAAACACTCTTGTAACAACTCTCCCAAGCTATTGTCTCCACTTTTTATTTATTTATAATTAAAATATTCATAATTACATTAAACATCCTTGACTCTACCGAGTCATCAGTTAGAACTTTAACATAAAATTTAACATAATGTCTTGGAATAAAATCAAATAAGATAATATTATTTTGCAAAATTGGGGCATGTGACAATCACCTTGATATTAGAGATTAATTAAAATTATTTTCCTTCCCAAGAAAATTTGATGAAAAGTTCTTGAAAATTAAATTCCATTGTTCCTAATGATTGTAACCATTGAACCCTTGAGACAACATCAACACCGCCCATTGGGATAGAAATCAAAGAACCATTCAATACATATTCCCACATTGTAAGATTTATATTATTTCATTTCCCTGAGCAATTGATAGTTCCTCCATATGTAATCATTACCTAAAACTATGTTGCTAGATATACAAATCAGCTTAGAACCTTGGCTAATTTAAAGTGAAATAAATTATGAGTACTATGAGAATCAATCAACACTATTACATTTTCCTTTTTGATATATCCTTCAATCTTGAGATCTTGGGGAGTGATAATTCCATCCAATGAATGATAGTATATGGTGGTATTAATATATTCAGGAGTAATATAATCTACTTCTTTAGATTGAGATGTGTTGGAGGAGCCTAGTCGACCAGCCAACTAGGTCCTCCAACCGACCATCATCAAGTCGGTCTTGTAGTTACATTCGATTCGTTAATTCAACATAACTAATACTGTAATTGAATAACTATATGTAAAACAATAAATGTGTGTGTGTTGGTCATCCATGATTCAGATATAATTCTATTACTTTTGTACATATATTCTGGATCTGATGTAATACTAGCATAGATCCAAATCCTAGACTCTATTAAGCACCGAGAGGGATCAAATATTTGGAGGTGCAAACCTCTTCTTAATTACTGCACTCAACTATTAGCTTTGATGTGATTCAGACCAAAAGACACATCTTTTTATTTAAGGTAGACATAATATTTTTATTATTAATATTTAATACTATTTATGGCCGACATATAATATTTTTTTATTATTTTTTATTTTGTTAGGAAAGAAAATTACAACATCTCCCCCATACATGGTTTTAAAACCATGTGCAAGGGCCTCCTAAAACCATGGGTTGTTTAGGAGGCCTTGCACATGGTCTTAAAACCATTTTCAATGACCTCCTAAACCATGTATAATAAAACCATGGGTTGTTTATAAGGCCTTGCACATGGTTTTAAAACCATTTGCAATTACATCCTAAACCATGTACAATAAAACTATGGGTTTATTAGGAGGCATTGCACATGCTTTTAAAACCATGTGCACGACCAACATTTTTTTTTTGCGGATAATTCAACTTTTTATTTTTTATTATTTTGTTAAGTAGGAACATTACAACATTTCCCCCATATTGTGATGTTTTTATGACCGACATTTTTTTGGCCGATAATTAATTTTTTTATTTTTTTATTGTTTTTTAAGGTAGAAACATTACAACATCTCCAACATATTAGGTTTTTTTTGTGGACAACATTTATTTTGGAGGATAATTAAAAAATATATTTTTTTAAATTTTATTTTTTATGGACCACATTTAAAAGAGGAATGTTACACGAGGAACGTTATATAACATTAGATAATGTTACAAGATCCCCCCCATACTGTGTTGTAGAGCGCCTCTCAACGCAATAATTGTTGTTGATGTTCTATTAGTTTGGTATCTTCTATTGTATAATGATATGCGTGTTTTATCTTCTATATTTATGTTGTTTATATTCCATGTAATCCCATAGGATACAACATTGGATTTGTTTCTAGTTATTATTGGGATTAGAAGATGACTACATTATTATAGAATGATAAGCGAAGAAGATAGCAAAGAATGTTGGAATTGGAAAGTGACAAATTACATCCAAAACTACGCAAAAAAAAACTGTCATTAGCGCAATCCAAAGAGAGATTATTTACCAAAACGCACCAAAATTTTATTGAAGTCATCCCACGTGAATTGAAAAAGTTGATCAATCACATTAATGACAAAAATAGACGAAACCAATGAAAGAATGTTAATGCACAAACTCAATATCAATGGATGAACAAATCTATATGAGTGGATAGAAAACAGATGCGAAGAATTTTTCGAAGAACAAGCTATTGAAGAAAGAACCTTGCTTGACAACATCCAACAAATATTTTATGACAACATTCATGAATTATTCTTCATTACTATACCAAATTTATTATTTAATTTTTTTACCGAACACAAAGTCGACCACATAGTTGAATCTCGACCACCATTAGATCCAGTATAAACTTCAATTTGGGAGTAGAAGCATCGAGTCTGGGAACATTTTATTCAAGAACCATAGTAGGAGTAATTCCTCATTAAATGATTCGAGTGATTGAAACTGCCTTCTTCTTCCTATAGTAGTCAGGTTGGAAATGGGGGGGTCATCAACCATATGAAGATGAGTAGATAGAGAAATGACCATAGTCAATGACAAGAAATAAAAAGATGAATCTTGCTAAGAACACCAGTCTGCCTTGATGGAACATAAATATATCTTGTTATAATCCATCTACAGACATTCAGAAGATAAAAACAGATAAAATATTTAAAATATAAGAGGAAATTAGATATATTAGGAGTCCATTGAGAGGGAAAAGAGTTACAAAAAAATGGAAAGAAAAGTAAAACTTCCAAAAGTCCTACTTGAGTCGAGGGAAAGTCGACCAGTGAGTGAAGAAGGTGAGGAGTTGGCACCGGTGAGGGGGTCTTCAGTCGATGTAGTTGACCCCACAGTTGAATATTGCAATCTCTTATATAGTGAATCCTTTATCTTCTACACCGAGGCTTATATCAAATGGACCTAGTGTATGAAAATCATTGAACATGACTTGGGGCTTGGAGCAGGTGTTAGTGTCATTTATAGTTGTTTCAAGGAATTTGGGAAAATTTTGGATCGATTGATGATATCGAGACCTAAACATGGGAATTATATCACTTTTATTCCATAAAATATCCATAATTATTTCAACATATTCCACTTTGAACATGTGGAGGTACCCCCCTGCCAACAATACTATCAATTCAAGTGTCTGACAAGTAAAAAGTCCAACCAGTTGGAGAAGAATCTATAGAATAAGTTAAGCTTTCCTGGGAGTTGTAGTCACTCCAGATAGTAACTCAGTCTTCATCTAGTAGACTATCAACAACATTGTCACCGCTGACATCATCAGGAAACATTCCAAGCAATAGTCCATTTAACAATATTAATTTTCTCAATATGGATTGCACACCTAAAATAAATTGACCTATATATGATGGGGATGATGATCCCAGAAACCAATGGTTTGCATGTGAAGTAGTATGGAAGCTGATATTGTTGTAGATGAAAATAAACAAATATAAATACTTACAGGATTTCTATGGGATAGAGCATTAATTTGGTATATGAATTTTATTGAAAATGGAGAAAAGACAAAACAAGAAATTAAAAACAACTTCTTGAAATTATTTTGAATGAAAGACAATAAACACTTGGATTCACAAAATATCAAAAATATAGCAAAAAGAGTTGGAGAAATTGTTCATGAATATCATAAAATATTCAAATATATCCTTAATCAGAAGCCAACCAATATGGAAGAATCCATCATTATTGAATGGTTTGTAGTTGGTCTATTACCATGAATAAGGAATGTTAGATTTTTAAAAGTTTAATTTATTCCCAATAATAAGAAGATCATTGAAAGAATGACATGCACAACAAGACAAAGAAGACAAAAATACTTATCCTCGAAAACCCTCATGGGGAAGAAAACCCAACAAAAATTCCTCAATATAGAATCCAACCAAGTACAGTGTAAGACCACAAGACTAAAATAGACTACTTATCCTCCTCTAGATGGACTCCTCTTTCTCTCTCTAGTGAACCTGCTTGAGTTGTGAGTGTGTCAAAATGAGGAGGGTGCCTCATCTATTTATAGCCATCAACTGTGAAGTATAAGAACCTAATAGGGTAGATTTAATATTCCCAACAGGGTTGACTTGTCCTAGGAGACATAAAAAATACATTTTAATAATTCTTGTATGGGTACTATTGACCCAACTTACAATGGAGGTTTTTCTTCAACACTTTACATGACCAATTACATCAATGACATGCCTAATTGGAGAAATAACATCTTTGAAAGGGAGGGACAACAAAAATATAATAATAAGTACAATAGAATATCTTACACATTTACATTATTTCAAAACTCCCTCTTAACAAGGAAGGTATTCTACATCATCATCAACAACACTAAACAACAACAACTACTCTTGTACAACTGACTGGTGGATCTATATGTCATAGGAAGTTTTGTAACAACAACATCATAAGAATATGGAAAACCATCATCGTGGAACAACATCATCATGAAACATCATCATCGTGGAACTTCATCATCATGGAACATCATCATCACAGAACATTCAACATCACAAAACATCAGTATGTGAAAACTGGAACATATTAGTCATTTGCAACATCAATATGTGAATACTTGGACATCATCATCAACAGAATGTGAGTACTACAACATCATCATCTACAACATCAGTATGTGAATATTGGGACAAAAACAACATCATTAGCATGTTAGTGCTAAAAACAACATCATCAACAAATAAATGCTAGATCATCATCTGCATCATTAGCATGGAGATGTTGGAACATCATCATCAACAACATATAATGTTGAGACAACATCATCATCAACAACATAGAAATGTTGGAGAAACATCATCATTAACACCATAGAAATGTTGGAGAAACATCATCATTATCAACATAGAAATGATGGAGACACATCATCGTCAGTAGCACAAAATTTTGGAACCACATCATCATCAGAAACAAAGAGTGTTGGAACAACATCATCATCATTAGGATAGAGTGTTGGAACCACATCATCATCATTAGCATAGAGTGTTGGAACCACATCATCATCAACAACACAAAGTGTTGTCGTCGACATAGAATGTTGGATCCACATTATCATCAGCAGCACAGAGTGATAGGACCACATCATCATTCCTTTAGGACATATGAAGCATCATCTCGATGGGTACTCCGATAGATCCAATGGGTGTTTTTATAACTTCCTAAACCTCTCGGGCCAAATAATCCTATCCAAAAAAATGGATCTACCTATGTACCAAACAATCCTTGTATGGCTTACTAACCCTTTCGGGCCAAAAAAGTCCTAGCTAGACATACTAATCCCCCTAGGATCAAACAGGCCTCGCCTAACTTACTAACCCTTTTGGTAGAAACAAGCCTATCCAAACACACCCTACCTAGACTGATATACCACACTACTACAATAGGAAGCCTACATCATCATCATCATCACTCATTTCGAGGGAGGTCCTTTCGAACTACACCAAGCTTGTCTCATAAGTATTCAAACTTTACACAAGATAAAAGCTTTGTAAATACATCAACCACTTGTTCCTTGGTAGGAACATATTGGAGCTACACAAATCCCCTCTACACCATGTCACGAATATAATAGAACTTTATCTCTACGTGTTTCAACTTGTCGTGAAACATAGGGTTTTCTATCAGTTTGACGCAACTCTGATTATTGTAGTAGATATCAGTCACATCCATATTTGTATCAAATATTCTTGTGAAAATCTTGCAGAGCCACATTGCTTCACTACAGTATGAACATGCGGCAATGTATTCAGCCTCTATAGTACTAGTAGCAATAAATGTCTATTTCCTATTGATCCATGAGATCACACCTGATCCCAAACTGAAAAAAAAATCATGAGGTACTCTTTCTATCAATTGTGCTCCTCTCCCATTCTGAATATGTATAGCCATGTATTCTAATCTCACCATTGGCTGCATATCTAAGGTCACAATCCATTTTACCCTTAAGGTACATCATCACATGTTTTGATTCAACTAAGTGATAATGTCGGGGCTCCACCATATATTGAATCAATGTGTTTACAACAAAACATATATCTAGTTGAGTATTCATTAGATACATTAGAGAGCCAATAATTTGTCGGTATAATGTAACATTGACTGTATCCGAGGAATCATCATTCAACATATTCAAGTTAGTCACTATCAAAGTGTTCATAGGTTTGCAATCTAGAATCCCAAATCTCTTTAGTATTTCAACAACATATTTTACTTGGTTTAGGAATATCTGGGAACTGCCATACTTCAAGACCGATAAAATAGTGCATCATTCAAACATATTTCATTTTGAATTATGCAATAATATTTTTCTTGCATTCATCAATGATCTTATCCTCGCCTATTAGGAATAAGTCATCAACATAAAATAATCGAATCATAAGACCTTCATTGTCAACTTTATAGTAAAGGTTGGAATATTCTTTACTCTTAGTAAATTCCAAGCTCATCAAGAATCCATCAATTATGCCATACCACACTCTGGGTGTTTGATTTAATTCATATAGTTCTTTCTTCAATATGCATACATGTGAATTTATGTCATGGGTTTCAAAACCCAAAGGTTGTTCAATGTATACTTCTTATTCTATCACACCATTTAGATAATTTTTCTTTACATCCATTTGATGTAGCCTCTATTTCATCTTGGTTTCCAAGGAAAGACCAGTTCTGATTGAGATATATCTTGCTACTAATCCAAAAGTCTCTTCATAATTAATTCCTTATTTTTGTGAGAATCCTCGATCTGAAAACCTTTCCTTGTACTTCTCGATACTTCTTTCTGTTGAATGTTTTGTCTTGAATATCCATTTTGAAGAAACAATTTACTTCTCTCTTGATCTTGGTACCACATCCCAATCATCATTCTTTATGATATATTTTTATTCTTCAAGCATTGCATTCATCCATTCCTTATTCTTTGAAGCTTTCTCAAAATAGGTAGTTTATGTATCAACAAGCTTATGCATCAATACCTCATAGCTAGATTATATCCTTGATCTCTTGCTTCCTTCCAGAGATCCATATTTTTTTGTACCTTGAATGACATCACAAGCTCAATCAAGGGGGCATCATTGATGGAACAATATTATAACATATTTGTTCGTATTGGGGGTTAAAAAATAAAAAAATAAAAAAAAATATATTGATCCTATAAAAAGGGTATAAGGGCTTCTATTATCTACTGTATAAATACCCCAATAAGTTGGGTGATTTTTTATTTCAAATCTTTTCCATATGCAAATGGTTTTCACGGAGGGAGGGCACACACAGAATTTTCATGGGATTACAGGTTTTCCGTGGGTTTGTTGTGTTACAAGTGAGCATAGATCATTTGTAACTATGGTTTCGTAAGTGGTACGCATTACCTTGAGATCTATTCTCGTCTTTCCTATGAGAGCACATGATAGAACTAGGGACCTGACTTGGAATCAAGATGGAAGTGGAGGAGGACGTGAAAGAGATGGATGGACAGATGTGGAGGCAGTCCTGGTCTGATGGGACTAACCAACTATAGATTGACTTTGGAGAATGCCTCCTATATCATGCAAGATATTGAAAAAAATGGGCTTAACCAGTCATACCCAAGATTTAGGATCTGAAGTCGGTCGATAACTACTCCTACAGAAATTGGGGTTTTTTTTAAGCCGACCCACCAAATAATTCCCAAAACACTCCCCTCTACTAGAGAATCCATGAATTACGGGCACCTGATGTAGTAGCAAGGATGGGAAAGAAAAATAGCCATCCATTGGAATCCCTCCCTCTCCAATCAGTCTCCTCCTTAATTCTAAGAATATCTAAAATCTTGAATGAATTCCCTGGGGTCACCCTATAATACTAAAAATCTTAACATCCCAGTGAATAACATGATTCAGAGAGATAACCCCTACCATGGTCTTTAAACACTCGACTAATAAGGGGGGTGCCAAATGCAGAAGCAGTTCCAGTTCTAGCAGCTAAAGTGGTGTATAGCTTAACAATTCTATATATTTTGAGTTTTGAGTTTTTTTGTGACACAAACATCAATTAGTTTTTTTTTAGGTTCATAAATTGCATAGATGAATGGCTATATTTCAGGTTTACTAGTTGCATTTTGATCTGTGTTAGTCGATAGCTTAACAGGGCGTGGCTTTAGGAAAAATGAGTGGTTGATATTTGTCAATTTTTTTTAATATTTTTTTAAACTAGACACTTATATTACTTCAAAGGATGTAGTTGTCATCCCTTTATAGAGTGTACATGAAATTTGGGAAAGTGCATAGGATCTGAATTTTACATCTCGGGTCTTATAATATTTTATCAAGATAATAAGATGAGCTTAACTGAAGGTTGAATAGCTATGGAGTCCAAAATTGAGAATTTATCAATTTTAGTTACCCATTCATTTGAAAAATTGTCAAATGTTATGTTACATCTCTTTTTCTACAGTGGAGAGTTGTATTTGGGTTTGCGAACTAGATTGGATATATTAAATTTAATTCAATGAAGTTTGCAGATAGTAATGTTACGTCTCTTTTTCTATAGTGGGGGGTTGTATTTGGGTTTACAAACTTGATTGGATTGATTAGATTCGATTCAAATAAATATTCAAATAGTAAGGCCAAAATACAGAAGGCGGAGTAAAGTGAATAGAAATTAATTATTGAGAATTCATAAGTGGTTGATTCAGATGTACCAACTGACTTGAGAATGTGAGTACCCAATACGAATGGATTAAGGCTTGATCCCTGAGATTAATCAGCTCAAAATCAAATTCAACAGTAGTAGGGCTTAGGGTTAAAGGGTAAATGGGATATTTTGTTTCTCTTACATAGCAAGCGTCCTTCGGGTTTCCTTGTAAAAGTGAAAAATTTCAAATCGATGGATCAAACTAGCTTTCTAGTTCATGGATGGTTTTATAGTTTTTGCTGCTCCTAGCTCAAGCATAATTAGATAAGTTACAACTTTTTATATATATCCAATTTAGGTTATTTGTGACATCAATATTTTATCTTTTTTTTCATAAATTGCATAGATGGATGATGATATTTTGTGTTCAATAGCTGCATTTTGAGTTGGATCACTCAATAACTTGATAGGGCATGGATTTCGGCAACAATTTATTGGTTGATATTTGTCACTTTACTGTAGTATTTTTTGGGAGCTTTTTTAAAGAAAAACATGATACTTATATTATTTAAAGAGATGCAGTTGCCATCCCTTCAAGGAGTGTACATGTTAAGCCATCATTACATCATGTTAACTTTACCCTTTCAAGTTTCCTACTGATCCAATTAGGGGAAGTGCATGAGATCTAGATCTTATGAGTAGGTTTTTATCATATTTCATTAATACATCAGATGAGCAGAACCGAACATGAAGAGATACAGAGTCTGAAATCAATAATTTATCAATTTAGTTACACCAAATGTCTTCTCACATCTCTTTTGAGAGAGGAAATGGGGAGTGACAACACTGATTTCCTGCCATACCCTCCAGACATATTCATGGCAGCACCAAGGAGTCTTTGAAAGGTTACAGCCTACCAATAGAGTTGTGGCATAATCATAGTTGTAAAAAGGCCATGTATGAAAAAGCCTCCTCAAAAAATGCGTACCTCCATAAACAATGGTAGTATCTTCTAGATTAAAGAAATAGAAACAATTTCATCTTTTTAACCCTATTTTATGAACCCTTCCTCTTTAAAAATATTTTTTATGAAGACTTCTTGCGAAAAATGAACATTCATTAAAATTTCTCCACCGTAGTTTTCAGAGGCTTTTTTAGATTAAAAAATTGCCATGTCGTTACACAAATTATACGAGAACAAAAAAATATAAAAATTTTAAATTATGTGTCAAATTTCCATGGCTGATATTTTTAGAATGATAAAGATACTCTACCAATTTACCTAAAATAGAATGGTTTCCCAAAGTTATAGTAGGATATCTTCTGCCCTTTGGAAGAAAAACATTTTGATCCCATCTTTTATAAGGTGATTGGAGAATTTCTAGGCCCTATATGCTTCATATATACTCTCACCGTAAAAGTTGGCCATATGGATTTCTAAAATACGGAAAACATGAATATTGGTAACTGCAATGCTTATTTGAGGCTGAATTGTTTAAGATTTTTTGTATTTCCATTCTTTAAAGACCAAAGCATCTTATTTCCAAACTATTACTATGTTTCGTTTATCTCAAGCAATGACATACTTTTTAAAGAACTACCTGCACTACATTTTCTGTATCATCTGAAACTTTTTATAATGATGTGAGGGTAGCTTTAAATACCATGTGATGATAGGTTCAATGGGGGGTGATGTCCATCATAAATATTAAATATATACTTGTGCAACTTACATGTCCTTAAATATGCAAGGTAGAAAGTATCAGCTCTAATTACTTCCAAAAATACCAGAGTCCCTTTTTCCAACGTCCCATATGAATCTTTCCCAATTTGAGTGATTTGTTTTTTTATATGTTGTTAGCATTTGAACTAATCCAACTCTATGAACTTAAGTTTCTTTTTCTTTCTTTAAGCTAATCTTTTTTTATATTTGGTTGCTCGCATTTCTTTTGTTGGTAGATGTAAATGTTATGCATTTTCATTTTCCTTTGGAATTTGTTTTGTATATTTTATACTACTTCCTTCAATACATGTTCTGAGTGTTTCAAATTCTTGTACCAATGGCTTAAAGAACTAGTAAATTTTAAACAATATTAGAGTAGTACAATTAATGGAAGAGACAAAGCTTTTGTGATGATGTCTTGAAACAGAATATGGATTCTAGAGACACTATTTCTAACATTTTTAAAATGGCATTGTTAAAGGAGGTTCTAATGAAGAGGAATTCCCAACTAAGATTGAGACCTCACCTCATCAAAGTCTAGGATTGACATTTTACTATTTAGGAACAAGCTCGGAAAAACTCACTTCATTGATAAGGGTTGACCTCTCAATTAGGACTAATCCTTTGTTCTAAGGGTTGACTGGGACCTTACTGGGTTGACCATTGAGGACCTAATTGTAATGATTTCAATAGTAGAATTAAATGCAGGAGCTTGCCACATCACCTATACTCCCTTTGTAGGTGACGTTAATAGCCTGAGATATTAAAATTTAAAATTTTAATTGCAATATTTTTGGTTTTGCCTGGATTTGACTGTGACCACATAGGTATCATAAAATGTGCCATTATAGAGCGGGAATATATGTTTTACTCGAACAGTTTATGAATATATTCTCTTTATATTTATGGATTTTTGCTGTGCAACAACTTTCTAATATAGAGATATTACCAGTTTGATGATCTCCAAAATTTTCAAATCTCTTAAAAGGATTTGAGATTAATTTTTGGCTTTGTAAAAATCCAGTAGATGTGGGCCTAACACCTACATTCGGTGGCTTCCTCAATGACAGCCCTAATTCTGAGTAATCCATCATTATTTTGGTGTATGTTCTTGAAACATGCTTCGTGTTTTGCACAGAGTGTCCCAATCCAATTCCATCTAGAAATAAAGAGCCCAGTATCAAAATCTTTGTAAAAATCTAGGAATATTAGACCTGACACCTACGTACGGTGGCTCCAAGTCTGAGCATGCCATCATTGTTTTGGTGTTTTTTCTTGAAACATGCTTGGAATTTTGCACCAAGCTTCCTATTCTAAGTCCATCTATAAATAAATAGCCCAATGTCAAAATATTTTCATGCCCTTAAAGGTCTTTCACTACTATTGCAAGAAATGTTTTAATAGATGTGGACTACTCTAGTTGCAATTTTTACATTGATGTCAAGTCCCTTGGTTAACAGTATCCCTTAGCAGTCAAGCTTACTTTGTACCTGTCTTTCCCATCTGTATCAGGTTCGATATGGTACCCTAGTTGTAGATAGTTTCCTTTCCTCCTTGTTGTAAAACATAGTTAACGTCGAGAATCAACAAAATAAATTTTATTTCATGTCTTCTTCTTTTCATCATCTTAGATTGGGGGTTCATCAAAATTCTCACATACAAAAATAATAGCAATTCTAGCTCTCATATTATAATATGAGAGTTTTACATCTAGTTTCCTCTCTCTCAAGCTAAATGTTGTAATGGTGGAATATACCTTTAGTTGCTATATTTTCACTTTTGTTTCCTTTCCTTATGGATAACATAAGTACTTTTAACTCTTCTCTTCATCTTGTTTTTCAAGGAATATATAAAATTTTGGTTATCATTTAAGAACATATCTTGGATTCATATGAACTACTTTATCTCGGGGCTGAATAACCTGCATATCCTACTATATATTATATAGTCAAGAACCATACACATCCAAGTCCTTCAATCCAGCTTAGACATTGTTCTTTCATAACACGTGCATTGTTCTGGTTAGCCCTGGCGATGGATGGTGGCTTGCTTATCCAAATTCCAGTTTTGCTTGCCTAGATATACACTTTTGGTCCAATATTATTGCATAGTTTGTTGTATCTATACATGCTTCAGACTATGAGATTAGCTTCAAGATTGGTTGATTCATATAATACTCTTCTTCTTTATTTATTTCTGGCATGTTTACTCTTTTCTTATTATGGTCTACGACCAACAAAGAAATCTAGCCAAAACAACAAGCCTTACTAGTATTTCCTACACCACCCTGACAAGTCAAGTAAATCCTGCACAGTCTGATTAGCTTTATTCCCTCACCCATATAGCCTCTTTACTACTCTATTATTCTCCAACACGGCTTCCTCTCCAACCAGACATGAGCACTAACACAAACCCTAAAGTACCAACCTTCCTAAGTGCCAATTGGGTGGGGGTAATAATTTTGAGAAGAATATGTTCTATTAAGAGGATGGTATCTAAGAAGATGGGTTGTTTAATAATATGTACGATAAGAAAGTGGATAGATAAGAAAAAAAGATGTCCCCATTAAGTGGAGTGGTAAATTGGAAAGTGCAAACATGGAGCTATTATTTAATCAAGTACTAGAAGCACACTAAAAGAGCCAAAGATACCAAATATCCAAGTCTGAAACTAGAGGTTTCTTACCCTGGTAGGATTTTTCTGGTGCAATTTCATAATAAATTTTATGAGGAATCAAATTTGTTGAGTATGGTGCTGTAGAAGTAGATTTTGTCCAGAGCTCCAATTATACTATTTGAAAATGGAGCATGCATTGGGTTGTTTTCATCAACATGCAATACATTTCCTCACCAAATGCATTTTATATTGGTGAGTCTTGAGCAAAAATTTGGCACTTGACACTATATTTTCAATCTTCCCGCTTGATTTATCTTACCATTTTGATGCCACATTCAATCAAACTGGTTTGATCTGATTAACCATATTGTTTGCTGCTTCTTTGGATAAATAGTTATTTAACAATATTCTTCATCTCACAGTGTTGTTCCAACAGATTTTGGCTTGCTTGTAGGTTGTGGAATAAGCAAGCTCAAGTTTTGAATCTTACTTTCTGCAGGTCAAGCAAATAGACGCTAGATGCTTTTTTTCTTGCATCATTTTTTGTTATTATATTGCTGCACCTCAAGCATCAATGCCTATACTTAATAAGTCTTCCTTGAGTATAATAACGCCATCCTTATATTGAACTTCCAAAGATGGTACTTCTCACTAATTCTTAAATTTTCTTCTATATTAGGTTGTTTGTTTGTATTATCTCTGCTTTGAAATATAATTTTTTCGTAGGGTTAGTGTAATTTTTGTTGCCAAACAATTTAAAATAAAACACTTCAATTAAATATTTGGTAGTCGCAGAGGAAAGTCTGATATAAAGTCAGGTTGAAATATTGATGCTGGTATATGAAAGTCAATTAAATATTTGTTTTCTTTGAACTTTGAGTTAGACACAAGTTAGATTTACTACTGATATCATTTATTGTCTTTGTAATATTTTCATTTGTAACTAGACAAGAGTGAGAAAAGATAAGTTCAAAGCATAATTTTCATCTCTTTCAACTTTTATATTCCCGAATGTGGACCTTTAGGCACCCTTTAGGAGTGTTAAAGTTGAAAGAGATGAATACTATGCGTTTGGACTTGTGTGGACTGATATCTATGCTGCACTGTTTGGGTTTGCTAAGCTTAGTATAAGGAAGGTTTCAACTCTCATAGTCAGTTATCGTATTATTTTTCTTTGTACATTGAGTTAGATTTACTTTTGCTGTTATTTATTGTCTTTGTATGATTTTCAACTTTAACACAGGGACCTTAGGGAGTGTTAAAGTTGAAAGAGATGAAAATTATGTTTTATACTTATCTTGTCTAGTTAAAACTATACTATTTTGTTTCTAGTACTATTTTGTCATCGTTTGTCATGGTTTTTGAGATGGTTTGCAGTTTCTTAGATGCCTACTTATGTATTTTAGTTGCAATTGCAGTTTCCAAGCTAACTAATTTTATGGATTTCACTTATCTTCCTTTATTAATTTGTTTATTTGGTTCTACTTTCTAAAACTAATGAATCTTATACAGTGATGACAAAAATATATAAAATAGTGTACCTTGAGAGAGATAAAATATTATTGGTCTTGTTGGTTTTATAAAGGAGTTGCATGTCCACCTTATATAGTTCACCTTGACCTTTTGGGTTGGTGGTATGTTTTGTTGTAGCCCCCTTGGTTGACTGATGATCCTTTATCTTAATTGGTCCATAGGTTATGTTTATTAATGTTTTGATACCCTATCTTAAGGAGCATCTAGATTATAAATATAATTTTTAATTTAACATGAGAGACGAATCCAGTTCGTGGTCTATTTCTTAGCGTGACTGAGCTCTCTCCCTCTGCGTGATCTTTGCGTGATATTTGTTGCTTATCCATGTGATCTCTTGCTACACCACCCATATGCCTGGGAATTCCTTGTTACACCTTCCACGTGGTCACTTTTCACCACCATGATCATGATTATTTTGGATTATGGATCCTTCCCCAGCGTGACTGTGGCCTCTTTCTTGGGTGGAATGTGGGTTCTTCCACAGTGTAACAGTGAGTTTGTTTCTTGGTGGAATATGGGTCCTTCACCAGCATGACCGTGATTTTTTTATTTGCAATTTCTTGGTGGACTGTAGGTCCTTCAACACGACTGAAAAACCTATACCTTGGTGATACCTTGAGAGGTCCTTCTCCAGCATGACCATGATCTGTTTTATTGGGTGGAATGTGGGTCCTTCACCAGCGTGACCATGATATGTTTCTTGGTAGACTATGGGTCCTTCACCAGCATGACTTTGATCTATTTTATTGAGTGGACTGTGGCTTCTTTCCCACCATGATCGTGATCTATTTTCTTGGTGGATTGTGTGTCCTTCTCCAGCATGACCATGATCTATTTTCTTGGGTGGACTGTGGGCCCTTCCCTAACGTGACCATGAGCCTATTTTATTGTCTAGATTGTGGGGTCTTCCCTAGTGTGATAGTGAGTTTCACTTTATGTGTGGACTGTGTTTTTTCAAGCATGAATGTGCAAAGTATGCTTGTGTGTCTCAACAGTATGTGGCTGCATCCTTTCCCAGCATTACTGTGTGTCCTTTGTCAGCATGACTGTACTGTGTATGAATGTGCTTGTTGAATAAGAAGTATGGGTTGGTATGTGGTCAGTATTCTTATGATTTAACCCTCTGTGGATCTCTCTCAAGGTACATAAATTGTTTGTTTAGATTGACTTGTCCATTCAGAGACAAGATCAAATCTGAAAAATCTAAGTATACGGTTGATTTAAATATTAGTTATGATTATTTAATGTTGATATCCATTGTACATTATTTTATCATGTTGTTACTGTACATGGAATTTGATGATTCTCGAGGACCAACTTTAAGGTGGTGAATAATGGAAAGTTAATTTGAAAGAGATGAAAATTATGTTTGTTTATTATAGTTCAAATTTTATTAGAGTAGTATTGTTCTGAATCTGATTTTATATGTTCATGCATTAAATTTTAATACTTAAATTAAAAACTCTTCTAACCCATAAACTTCAACATCAATTACTTTCGAGATATGTACATGGCATATTCCATGCTTGGTTTTTACGGTTTTTGTTATTTGGATTTCCTTTTTATCCTTGTTTGGTTTTCTTGAAAAGTATAGGAATATTACTTTATAATTTTCTCTTTTCCTTTAATGACACATCTAATTATCATGACCTTGATCTAAGAATTAGTGCTATTTTTTCTTTTATGTCAGATATTACTTATTTACCATATGGCACTTATGTAGGTTTTTATTTGGAGTTACCAGAACACAAATAGGATATGGATGAGAATATGTATTCCAATTTTTACATTTCTTTTTGGATATGATACATATGGATATGGCCTAGAGGTGTAGTTATTAGTCAGGAATAAAGTTAGTGGTTGCATATGAACGTTATTCAAGATATTATCTCAGCATGCAGACAAAATTTGAAGAGCTCTGTTCACTATGCATGGACACATGTTCCACAATATTCAAGATATGTGATTTCCAGACTCTGTTGAATAACGAAGTGAATTAAATATGAAGTTTGTATTGTTGAGAATCCATTTTTTTAAGACTGTCACTATAATATTGTTTCATGTGGATGGTCACACAACTAATATTGCAATCAAATATGTTTGTGGAGTTTAGATGTCTTGTTGAATTTCTTTATTACTATTATATTGTCAGATAACATCTTTATTAATGCCTTTTTCTTGTAATGTGATATTTAGCAGGGAAATTGGTTTTGTTGTTTGCTCAGCTGAAGGGATGGAAGTAGATTTCAAAAAAAAAATCAATCCCATTGAAGAGAAGAAGGTTTCAACTAAGTACTATAACTCATAGGTAATATTCCTAGATTCTTTAGACTGTATCCTATTTATGACGATTTTCTTTTGTAAGAAATATAAAAGCTAGACTTAATTAATGTCATTTCTCAATCAAATTATTATGCATCCTCGGTTAATAGTATGATAATAAATAGTGTAATTACTTTTTGTTGTCAATTCTGAAGGTTTTAATGTGGAATTCCTATTGTGGAACTCCATATCTGATGTATTAAATACTAATATGATCATATTAGATTGCAGATTCATGCAGCTGCATTTTCTTTTCCACCATTTGTTAAGAAGGCACTGTAGTATTTACGGTTTAGGGTTTTAACCTTTAGGACTATAGGGTTTTGGAAGTCTTTACATTAAATTTTTTTTTTTTGGGGGATCGGTGAATCAATAAAGAACTGGAAGTTTTGGGGTCTATTTCAAAATTTCAGGATTCACTTCATTTTTCTGTAAGGTTTTCCATTACACCAAAACCTACAGATGTTGGTGAACATTTGAAACCCAGCACAAGGCCCTATCACCAGGAGTGGTGGCTAGTCCACTTGTTTTTATATTCCCAGAGGTGCAGCGGTTATACCATGTGGAGGTACCCAATACTCCGACACCCCACCTCTGGCATAGCTTAGGGGAATTGAACCTGATACCTATGCTCTGATACCATGTTAATTTGTCATAGTGGTATAGGAACTGAAAACACAGTCTCACAAATAATACAGACAAATATGCATAAAATTGGCAAAATGGTGCTGCAATGGAAGTAGCAGCTCTGTATAATCAAACGAATAAGGAATAATACAATACAATGATCATGCAAGGTGCATGAATTCCAAGACAATTCGAATTCCCAAGGAGGTCATTCGAATTGAAGGAGTGGGTGTAGCTTAACTGACTGTAAGCCACAGTAAGCACACTAGTTAACCAACTGATCAAGTGTCGATTGATTCAACTGAGTCCTAACTGAAGTCAAAGTGCAATGAATGATTGAGTCTAACTGAAAGTAGCTCAGACACATGTCATTTCATGAAAACCAACAAGTGGTAGCACATCAACAACTCCAATGAACCCTGATGAGGTTAACTAAAGTCAACTGGTCATCAGAAGTGGTTGTAGGTGCCTATGTTAGCTCCAGTTCATAAATAATCATTAAAAATAATTAAATAATGAATGTAGGAACCTTCACCACTTAACTTAATTGATTTTAACCATCAGTTATCAATTAGGTGCATTTATGACACTCAAATCACTCCCGGAGTGCTCTAGTTGGCCTCCCCAAATGAAGGAGAAGGCTTAGTTGGCCTCCTTGACTGAAGGTAGGTGTGGGTGTGCTCATGCTGATGTCATATAGTGCTCGTCTAATGTCAATTAAGTCAATAAAAATTAGGATAGTGGTTTAACAAGGACAAATTGGCCAAATTAAGTGTGCATGGTGGGTAAATGTCTCCAACATTTTCATGGGATCTGTTTCATATGCCCAGGTTCCATTTCCTTCTCTAGGGGATCTACTTCCATGGTGGATTGTAGGTGGATCTTGGTGGATTTGGATCATAGCCACCAATCCTACACATCTGGTATCACAGCTGGTGGTAGACCTACAAAGTTATTTCGTTTTCATTTTGATCATGATATTAGAATGGAATTTTTTACATTTTTTTTCCTGTCCACTTTACAAACATAGACATATCTCCCATTGTATGATACTCTCTGTTAATGATTTTAAGGATTTGGGTATTTTATTTCCCCTGGTATCTAATGCATGTTACATGAAACATACCCATTTTCCTTTGTTAGGAAAGAACTACAGCCAAAACTCTATGTATTCCCCATCCATGTGCAGTTTTCAACTATAGGATTAACTGTCCAACCGCTATTATAAATTTATATGGAGATTTTTTAGTTTCATGTTGTCAAATTATCATAGTGACCACACCACTCACTAAATGGGTTGGAAAAAATTTAGACTACAAGTTTAGAGTTGCTTATGTTATTGGGCATGGTTTTACGATTTTTGATTTACTGTGGAGCCAAGGGTTAGAAATTGTCCGCAGTCAATTAGTGTGGATCAAGTACAGAAACAAATAGTTGATATTTTTGATGACTCGTGCTTATTTTAAAATACCATCATTCATGAAAAAACCTTCATATAACTTATATTTCTATTGAGGTGGTTAGCAATGACAGTTTTAAGCCAGCTATGTTGGTAGGCAAGGATTTCCAATTATCAATGTCTTTATTGAGTCTAATAGACCTGAGTATTAAGTAACATGCCATGAATTTTTGGATCTTCACTTAATACCTAGTATACAATTTGGATCCAACGATTTTTTTCCACTAATTTTGTAGTTTAAGCAGGTTCTGGCTTATGAGCTACTAAATCTGATTGATTGCAACATATCTTCAAAATTTTCAAATAGCACCAATAGCATAGTATGTGATTTTCTATGACTATCTCCAAATAGTTGCCTCATTCTCTTGGATAACATGAAAACTTATATGTTCCCACACGGAATCCCTAAACAATGGCTCTAACAGAAAATCATATGTTCCACGAAGAGCAATGAGATGCAGGAATGTTAATATATACTTAGGCACACCCTAGCCTTGATTTATATCAATGTATGTTGTGGTTTCCATACCATTCAACTCAGCTATATCCAATTTTTTGGAAATGGATTTGATTCTGAAATTTATAAGGTTAACATATATATATCCTTGTTTGAGCCATTTTTATCATTCTTCTCCACAAAACCATAATATAATTCCAGTTGGGCATTGATTTTATTTATTCAATATTGCATCAAGACCTGGAAAATGGATAGGATCAACTCATAGACAATTGTTTGGTGCCAGCATACTTCTTAATCTGAATATGTGATTTGTTGAATCCTAAATAAGTAAAACAACATAGTTATTTCCCAGTACTGAATGTAGTAGGTTCTTGCATAGTTAATGCTTCTTTTCTATCAAAGAGTCATGTTACCTTTCTTTCCCAACTAAGCTCCTCTGCATTTATATTGAAGCCATGGTTCACCTAATTAAAGTAGCACCAAAAAATATTGTTGGTGTCTTTTGGATTCATAGCACATTGTGCATCAAGCTTCCTTTGTACCTATCTTTCCCATATGCATCAAGTTCGATACAGTACTCTAGTTGTAGACAGTTGCCTTTCCTCCTTGATGTAAAACATAGTTAACATCGAGAATCAACAAAATAAATTTTCTTTCATGTCTTCTTATTTTCATCATCTTATATTATGGGTTCATCAAAATTCTCACATACAGAAATAATAGCAATGACAACTCTCATCTTGTAATATGAGAATTTTACATCTAGTTTCCTCTCTCGAGCTAAATGTTGTAATGGTGTAATATACCTTTAGTTTCTATATTTGCACTTATTTTTATTCTTTCCTTATGGATATCATAAGTACTTTTAACTCTTCTTTCAATCTAATTTTATAGATTTTGTTGATACTCTTATATACATGTTTAGATGTTTAATAGGTTGATATATTTAAATATGTTAGCTTCTAGAGGTTATTATGTTTTTATGTTTTTTATTATTTTCCTCATTAGGCTTCTAGATATTTTTATTTTTTTGAACACATACTTATGTTATGAGTTCAAATACAAAGGGTTCCTCTACCTAATTATGGTTACACTTGCAATGAGGTTATATTAAGGCCTTTCCAAAAATTTCTTAGTACCATGTACCCTTTAGCTATAGTTTGTTCATATAACTCGTCAAATGCTATCCTCTGAAAGGCATGAAAAAAACCGACCAATCCCTCAAAAGCATACTTATAGTGGATCTTCCAATGTCAGTGCAATAACCATATGTGAATAAAATGTCGAAGGCCACTTAAAGACAGTGCATTGAAATAATGAAGTAATTATGTTCTAGGAAAAGCTACAAATTGTCTCATAGAACCAATGTTCTGCAGTTAGATAATGAATTATTGCGTTGCTTATTTTATATTAGGGGTCATGAGTAAAGTTTAATAATGTTAGAAATTAAGTTTCTAGACAATTCAATTAATGTTTTTATATTGATGTGATGAAGTAGTATCATTCCTTATGGAAATAATAGAAAACACTCCTACTTGATCGGAAATAACAACACACTTTTCTATTTGATTATATGTGTTCTTGTATACATAATTATATAATGGTGTCATTCTCTATGCTTGTTAATGTTTCATAAAATAAACAATGGTAACGAGTGTATTTGTCTCGAGGCTTGACTGGATTTCAAGAACATAGAAGGAATCATAAAGATTGGTGTGGTTGCTTGAGAAAAGAGAAAGTCAATCAGGACTGATAAGACAAAGAAAAGCAAAGATATTTTAGATGGTTTAACTTTTAGAAAGTCAATAATATTTTAATTTGAGTTAAAATATTTATAAAAGTCACAACATCAAAGGTCAACAATAGTATGTCTAAGTCAAAAAAGAAACCAAAATGTTATTACAAGGCTTCTCAAGAATCCACTACAGAAGATTTACGACATAGAAAATGTATAACAAGGAGATGAAGGTTACTAAAGAAGGGAATGATGGTTTGATAAATAGGGTTGCGAATTCCCATGATCCTATTCATTTGAGGAAGCTAGTAAGAAACATGTTTTGTTGAATGCTATGAGTGTCGGGTCCTTTCCATAAGCATTTTTCACCCGCGATATTTCCCAGTTCAATCTATACCTAGGACAAGTAGGGAAAAGCTAAAATAAGTGTTCATTTGATTCTAATTCTAATCTGCACAGGAGATAGATCCATGGCCCTTCGCTTCCCCTTTTGAACAGCTAGTCTCAAGTTAATCCTTTTCCATTTAAGGCTATCCACATCAGTAGTTTGGATTTGGTTGGTGCCTCCATCTTCCATAGTTTCATCCACCACCACTTGTATTTGATTCCTCCTTGTTCAAAGGCTTTCATGTACCCAAGCTTCACAGAATATTCTTCCCCTACCTCATTCTACACCAAAAACATAGAATCCTTGTCATTTGATAACTGAATATGAGCTCTATTAATCTCGGTCACAAAGGACCCCCCAATAGGAACATTTAATTCTTCCAAACCCAAGTCTTTAGCTGATTTCCAACCTTGCTGCCATATGTTAATGTCGTCATTTTTGTTTATATGGTTTAATGTCACTCACCCTGAGATGTGTAGTATCTCTACTAGAGCATCTAGAAATAGCATCTTTTGGCCACAACCCATTATTACATCTTTTCCAATTCTGATTTCAGACCCATTGCCAACTTTCCACACCAAAAAGGATCCAACAAGTGGAAAAGCCACATTCAAAACTTCCCAATAGTTGGAAGAATTTAGAACCCTCTTTGGTTCCTTTCTAATCAAATCCACCACTGAATATGGTGCTATGTACTTATGGACTAGAATCTGATTCCAATGAATTTCTTTTGCTAGGAATTTCCAAAAGGACTTAGAAGCCAAAGATTTCCCAAAATGGAAGACATGTTTTAACCCCCACACTCCCGTAGATGATGGACCACCTTCTTCTAGCTAACCCAGTGAGTTCCTTTGTACTCTGAACTTCCCTGCCATAGGAAATTGAAACAACATTTTATGATCACCTCTCAAGGGGTTGATCCCTTCTAAAGTGATTAAAAGGTTTTCTTGATCTAGAAATATGGATCTGAAACTAGATGTGGAACCTATGGTTTATATGTATAAATATCAGATCTAAACAACCAACAAGGGGATGTCTCTTGGGATTTTGTAATGAAATCTAAATTCATGTTTTCTTCTATTAATTTTCATACTTGAAACCAACAATCACAAAAGTGACATTTATGAAATTTTAGAGGTTGGAAAGCAAGGCTAGTGCTCATGAATTCTATTGGGAAATGGGGTCTATGTAGAGAATATTTATTGAGTTGTTTCTCATATGAAGTTCAAAGGTTATCGCTGGTTAATTATAGAGCATGTTATTCCTTTGTCATGGAAATAGATGATGACCGTTGCTATTTGTTATTCCTGTAGAGTGAATTGGTAAATAATTCGTTAGGAGACGACTTGATGACTGGGAAGTCACTTGAACCTCGTCTTACACCACCATCCTTTGCCTTTGACCCACATGTTTCCTTGGTTTCTACCCACTCACATTGAACTCCCAGTTCCAATCTACCATCAACTATAGAAAAGGAGACAGATGCATCAGCAGCTTTCAATGTTTCATACACTTCTAGAAACAAGTCAAGTACTTCTACTATCTCAAGATCAGACATTGTTGGAACAGATGGGGTTGTTTTTGTTAGTATCCAACCTGCATTGACTATTAATCCTCATTTCACGCAGTCTCAGAATACAGCTCGTGTAAGTCCTCACAACTTGATAGTGTCTTTTCCCTTGGATACTTTTAATTGGGAAGCAACTTATGCGAATGATCATATAAGCCTAAATTTAGAGAACATAGATTATGGAATTCTTATAGATGAAATTGCTTGTATCTATATTTTTAGTTGAATTCTAATAGTGTTTGGAAGGCTATGAGATCTGTCAACTTCATTCTAGAGAAACAACAAGAAAAGTTTCATATCATGGTGACAAATACAGTCCAACATTCTCCCCTCATGATGATGATGATGAAAGCAAATTGAAGTATATTTGATGGGGTGAGTCTTTTCTTTTACATGTTATTTTGTGAAGTGCATGATTTCACGTTCTGTGGTTGCATTTAACATGTGATCCAATAGATTATTTTCATGCATGGGATGAGGCTTGTGCTACAATTGATAAGACACAAAGAAAAGAGAGGTATGAAGGTATCCATCATTATAGAAAGTGATTTGAAGTTTTGGTGATGGTTGGTTGTAGGCGCCCTTTCATCCCTATTGTATTTTGAATGTTAGTAGTTACATGTGATTAGCATAGATAGTTTTGTATAGTTTAATGAAATTATGGCTTGATGTATCATCCAACAAAAGGCAAAACACTGTAATTTGAAATACAACTGAATTAATATAAGACTTACACTTGTCTAAGCTTGTTTCTTTTTCTAAATGAAACTCTGTAGATAGTGACACACCATCCAATTTCATTGTTGCAGTACCATTTATATTCACCTTAAATATTGATGAAATTGTCACCTTTTCTTATGAAGGTTCATTGACATATTTTATAGGGGAAAATTTCTCATGCTTGCAAATGGAAAATTGCTTAGCTAACTGCCCTTAGTTAAACTTCTCTGAGCCAGAATTCCCATGATCTTTCTTAATGCATATGCTATTTTTCTTTACTGGGGTTGCACAAGATTTATTCAGCCGATGCCCTTTGACTTGTATTCATAGTGCTCAGCCTCACCCTTTTGTGCAACATAAGCCTTGGTAGGAGGTGTGTTGATTGAATTGGATTTCCTTGAATGTAAATTTGAAACATATTGCTTCTTTGGAGAAGGAAGCACTGGTGCAGTCACTCTTTGTAGCTTTTGTTCTTCCATTTTCAGATCAGTCAATGATTTAGTATAAATTTTAGCATGTGCACTCCTCTCATCCTTATCTCCAAACTTCCATTTATCCATATGCTTATAGGAGATTCAATATTCAAACCATGGATCCATCTGCTTCTCCTCTACCCATTTAGTAGGTTCTGAAGAAAACCTTATAAATGATTGATATGAATCTGAAGACACCATAGGTTTCTTACTACCTCATGTTTATATTGCTTCTTTTTGGATCAATGTGCCTACTTTGACACATTCCTCATTTCCCTTAACTGACTTCTTGTCATTATCAAATATTTTAGTATAATATTTTTGATCTACAAAAATATCTTATGCATCATCATGTCCAGTCACACTAGTTTCCACTGGATCCACTAAAGCAGTTGCAGCCTCTGCAACACATGCAGAAATAGCTTCCTGATCCTAGTGACGTCATTTAGAGGGAGGTAGGGTAACTTCATCAATCGGTAGGATACTGCACAAATGATATTTATCAGCCTTTGGTGGAAAACACATAGGCCTTTCCATAAAAATTGAAGACATATTCCCATGTGGCAAATCACCTTCAGTTTCAAGACTGTTAGAACTTAAGATATTATTAGTTCTCAAATGGAATTCATTTAACATACAAGCATTATCCGATTCCATATTTTCTCCATTATTGTCATTGGCACTTGCTATGTCTGCTTTATTCGAGCCTTCTACAATTTTCTTGGTTTCATCTTGAGCTTCAATTCTTGCTCTTTTTACCAAATCCAAATGTTCATCAAAGTTATGTTTCCTTACCTTGATCTGTGTCATTTTATTTCGATGATCTATTCCAGATAATACTTCAAGAACATTTTCTTCTTCTGTACAAATATTTATCTTTATTTGATTATTTGATCTCTCTGGTAGAGTTCATAACCTTGAATTTTGTTTCTCCAAGAGCTTTCTTTTCTTCTTCAGAATGGAATTCTGATCCAAAGAAGTGTTTGGAACTACGCTAACTTCATTGTATTTAACCACAAATGTAGAAAGCACATGACATTTGACATTAGGAACATAATTTTCATGAATATTTTCAAAATCTTTTTCACCCTTCAAATTTTCTTTACAGTTTGAAACCTGAATGCTTTGTTCAGTGTTTCCATGTTTAAAAGATTCGAAATTGTTGACAATGTTATCTATCACTGTTTTTCTATGATCTAGGAACTCACTTTCAGGAACTAATCTAGAACCTATAATTTATTTTTCCATGCTTTTCCTTTTTTGACCAAACTGCTTTTCACTCATGGTCTGCTATGAAATAATGCCTGTATCTAGTTATTGTATCCTAATTTTTTCAATAGAGGAAACTCCATGGAGTAAATCAATGCCAACAGAGTCAGCTGGTACATAGATAGGCACAGTAAAGTTCCATGGAGTATAACAGAGTGTGGTGGCACACAACTTGACTATTGCAGAGTAAGAAAAAGTCAGAGAAACTGTGGAGTGACACAAAGTATGAGTGACCACACAGAGTAACATAGTGGGAGTGACTACAAAGTAACAAAGTAAAGGAGTGATGGTGTTATGATAGGGAGTCAGAGAGATGATGGCGTACATACTACATCAAGTCAGCAAAATCTTGAGAGAAACAGATAGGAGTACTAAAAACTTAAAAAGAATGTTTTCCAAGAGGCATGAGAGATTACAAAAAGACAAACAGGGGCATGTTTATAGTATATACTCAACAGAATGCTCTAAACAAGGAGAATTTAGTGATCTAGTCACCTTCCTGAAATTTAGCAATGCTACATAACTGCATTTTTGAAGAGAAATGAGAAAGGGAGAATGAAAACAGAAAAGTAATAAAAAAAACTGAAGTATGTAAACAATTTTTTGGTTTTCAGATATCCCTTGTATGTTAATTCATATTGACTAGATTTATTAAAAGCGTTATAGTGGAATTCTCTAGATAAAGTTTGGATCGAAATTTTTGCAGATTCAGCACTAGCTTGAAGAACATGCCATATTTTGCATTTTACAATGTTGGACTGTGAAATCTGCTAGAAACACAAAAAGAACCACAAATTTAATAGCAAGAACTGAATGTGGAGAACATAACCCAGAAATGGATTTGAATAATTCCTCAAAGAATTCAAGGAATTGGAAAAAGAAAAAATAAGTATTTACTATTTGTTGATGAGGGAAAAAACCGAAATTCTAGGTAAAACTGTCCCAGGACAATAGAATTGGATAATTTGATCTTATTGGGACATACTCTTGATAGGATTTCAATCATCTTTTGACTTTGGAAATTTTCCCAATTCGTACGAGTCATAGAGAAAAGTATACTTGTACCTGAAGGGACGAAGGCTAGCAAGTCGCAAAAAATTGAAATTGTTAATTTGCAAGGAGTACAGAAATTGACAAGAGAATTATCAATTTGAGTAGAGGCTATCAACATAATTATCATTTGAAATGGTATCTCTCCTTATACAAATATTTTTCTTCTCCTGCACTGATTTTGTTCCTAAGTTTCTGAAGTAGGGCTTGGACCCATTTTGTACAAGAAAAAGTGTTGAAAACTAGTAAGTTCTCAACTATTGGGAGCCATAGAGGATAGCTATGGTGTCCATTTTGGACAATCCTACAAAAGTTGTAAAATTGTTTTAGAGGATAAAAAATGTGTGCATTCACCTATTTAAAATAAATTTATGGTTATCATAAACTGCGGTAGAACATAGCACCTTTGGGCTTGATTTGGACCTTTTCCCTTTCACCCATGTTGTATTTTGAAAGCTAGTAGTTGCATGTGATTAGCATATATATTTTTGTACACTTTAATGAAATTATGCCTTGATGTATCATCCAACAAAAGGAAAAGAACTATAATTTGAAACGCAATTGAATTAATATAAGACTTACACTTGTCTAAGCTTGTTTTCTTTTTATAAATGCAACTCTGTCGATAGTGACACACCATCCAATTTCATTGTTGAAGTACCATTTATCTTAACCTTAAATTTTGATGAACCTGACACCTTTTTTTATGAAGGTTCAGTGCCATATTTTAGAAGGGAAACTTGCTCATGCTTACGAACAGACAACTTATTAGCTAACTTCCCTTGGCTAAACTTCTCTGAGCCAGATTTCCCATGATCTTTCTTAAGGCCTTTGCTATTTTTCTTTGCTGGGGTCACACAATATTTATTCACCCTGATGCCCTTTGAATTGTATTCATATTTCTCAGCCTCACCCTTTTGTGCAACTTAAGCCTTGATAGGAGGTGTGTTTATTGAATTGAATTTCCTTGAAGCTAAATTTGAAACGTCTTTCTTCTTTGGAGAAGGCAGCACTGGGGCAGTCACTCTTTATAGCTTTTGTTCTTCCATTTTTGGATCATTCAATGACTCAGTAAACATTTTAGCATGTGCACTCCTCTCATCCTTATCTCCAGTCTTCCATTTATCCATATGCTTAGAGGACATTGAATCTTCAAACCATGAATCCCTCTGATTCTCCTCTACCCATTTAGCAAGTTCTAAAGAAGACCTTATAAAGTATTGAGAGGAATATGAATAAACCACTGGTTTCTTACTACTCTTATTTATGTTGCTTCTTTTTGGATCAATGTGTCTACTTTGACACATTCCTCATTTCCCATAACTGACTTCTTGTCATTATCAAATCATTTAGTATAAGATTTTTCATCTGCAGAAATCTTGTATGCATCATCTTGTCCAGTCACACCAGTTTCCACTGGCTCCACTAAAGCAGTTGCAACCTCTGCAACACATGCAAACATAGCTTCCTGAGCCTGTTGATGTTGTTTAGAGGGAGGCGAGGAAACTTCATCACTCGGTAGGATACTTCATAAATGATATTTATCAGCCTTTGGTGGCAAACACATAGGCCTTTCCATAAAAATTGAATACATTTTCCCATGTGGCAAATCACCTTCAGTTTCAAGACTGTTAGGACTTAAGATATGATAAGTTCTCAATTGGAATTCATTTAACATACAAGAATTATACAATGCCATATTTTCTCCATTATTGTCATTGGCACTTTCTATGCCTCCTTTATTCGAGCCTTCTATAATTTTCTTGGGTTCATCTTCAACTTCAATTCTTTCCCTTTTTACCAAATGAATTTTTTTATCAAAGTTAAATTTCCTTGCCTTGATCTTTGTCCTTTTATTTCGATGATCTACTCCAGATAATACTTCAATAATATTTTCTTCTTCTCTCACGTCCCCACACCTCATCCCGGTGGAGAGGATGCGACATTGCTGCTATCTAATCCTAGAAATTTAAATCCCAAGAACATACACATGATAAAATTAAATGCATTGAACTCATACATGCACAGATGCATAAATATTTAACATACAATGGAAGCATACACATGTTCATCATTTTTATTGCAATTCATTAAACAAAAACAATGCAGAGATTAACACAGAGATACTTATCTTATGAAGAGTACTGTCCCCCAATGGCCAGTTATGTCACTACAACGTTCCACCCAACCATAGGCCAATGTGCTCCTTAATCTCTCAGCGACACTACCACCCTCGAGCTGGGCATGATTCCCCAAGGAATAAGGAACACTAGCAGGCTCACACATAGCCAAGGATACCACAAAATTCAGCCAAGCCAACATAGTTGGATTTATCAGGCTGTAAATGAGATGGATAGGCTAACTGTTATGCTAGTGATCTCCTCAATAGAGCTATGGATATTAAATTGAGCACATAGATATGTGGACAAACACATAACTCACAAGATATATCACACAATTTACTCAGTTATTGAAGAATGAAACAGTGCAAAAATGGCTTGCAACTGTGAATGCTTTTCATTAATCAAAGAGTAATTAGATAATAATTACAATGAAGTAAAATGGCTTAAATAGCCACATGCAATTCAAATCCACGTGAGGAAATTCGAATTGATTAGACCCTACTTGATTGTAGGTAACTAAGACCTTGTCTAAATCACTATCGAAGGACTCAATAGTTAACTGACCTTGTCTAAACCATAACCGTAGTTCATCGGAGTTCTAAAACACAACTCAAGTGTTACATTCAGTCTTGACTAAGGCTAACTGATTGTGGTAGGTGAGAAATGCGCCCCTCCTGAGTGCAGCCATGAAAACCTAGAGCTAACTAAATGTAGAGGACTAGAACTGAATGTAACTGACTCCTAACTTAGCTTGATTAGTCACTAACTGAACTGAACTGACCTTGGTTGGTTTCGGCACTTCCAGTGGATCCTAAATTGTAGGGATTGGTCTAGGAGGCTCCTAAAATGATGCAATCAAGTGCAATCAGTGGTAGTAGGAATCAATTAGTGTTCACCACACTTTAGTAACTGAAACATGTGCCCTAATTAGGCCAAGTGGACCCAATGGTGCTAGTGACTAAAAATAGACTGGATGGACTCCCGATTTAGACATATGACCAAATTGGACAAGGGAGGATTAATAATCCTAAAACCCCCCTTGAATGCTAACTTGGAAAATCTATGGGCCCTGGTAACTAAGACCATAGGTCACCCATTACATCAAGTAAAGTAAAGTAACTACTCAAAAACAAGGTGCTAGGGAAAAAACCACATGGGAAAAAAAATCCCCCCCTCTAATTAAGCAGGTAGAATCAGGATCAATATAGTTCTTCTGTGCACAGGTATCCTGGGGCCTAGCATGTGAACCTATCCATCATTATGTCTAGAGGAATCATCCTCTTTGGAATAAGAATGATATGCTCAACTAAATCAGAAATATAGATAGCTGCCGGATGAAGACTGGACCCTTGTAGAGCAACTAAAGTCAACTGATAAGTGAAAAAAGATTTTTGAGGATTCAGAACATGTGAGGAACACTCAAGAAACTGATATGTTGCAGCCATGAACAGAAAACCATGAGTGGTAAGAACATCCCCAAGTGTTAGGAGCAAGTGTCCAGGCGAATGCAGAAAATCTTCCTCTTTACCGGTTCTATGAGGAGATGAGCATGTGATCAATGGTAGAGAAGCACTGGGGCTGTTGAGAGAGAATTATTGAGCTCCATAGTATGATATAGCTTCTGAAATATCTAATGAATCACATAATAAAATATCAGCAACCTCATATGAGTAAACTAACATCAAACCCCCATCAGCAGTTTCTAAGAGAAAGTGCGGTACTTGATTTTTCACACTGGAATTGGTGAGCGCAGCTACAAGCATGAATGAAAGCTCTTGGATTTTAAAATATGAACCAAATAATATCATATCAGAAAGTAAATCAGATCTAAATAAGTTCACAACAGATCCAAAACTGTGAAATGGAATCAAATCCCCAGCAGCAGTTTTATAGGAGACTTGCGGTACTTGTTTCTTCACACCGTTGATGAGAACAGCTACAAGCAGTACTGAAATATTATGAATTTGATATATTAAACCAAGAAATTTCAGATCATATCTAAATAAGATAATATCATATCCAATAATGTTAATATCATATTCAAATAAATGGTTAACAGAGACGATGGATGCACAACTTTCTTCTTCTTCAAAATCCTGAATTTTGGTGCATGCAATCCTGCAGGAATTTGCTGGAAAATATAGATCATGGGGAGCGAATGCATCACTTTGGTAATCTGATATTTCTTCCAAAATATCCAAGGTATCACATATTTTCAAACCAACAGAAACATTAGAGGGAGAAAAATCAAATTTCTCTTGACTTTCGGAAGCAATTACTGGTAAATTTTGCACAGAATTCAAAGGAAAATCACTGGTGAATGTTTGCATGGAAGTGCAGTAGTATTTTTCTTCAATATCAGAGATTCAAAGGTCTTCTTTAGTTTCAGCAATATGAGGAGATGAGATATCAGAGATCTCATGAACTTCTGGAGCATCAAGAGAAGGAGTCACTACATGGAGACTGTCTTCAATTCGAATTGACTATGTCAAAGCTTCTGCATATTCTTCATCTTGAACAACTTCATCAGAGAGAGTGGAGGTAGAGATTTTTGGATCAAGGATTATTATGGTGCTGGATGTGCTCTCCAAAGTTCTATTATGATCCTCATCAATCATTCCAAAGGTTATGTCCAATCTTGTCTAGAGTTCCTGTGGATCTTTAATAGATCTAATGAGGTAGCACAAGCTAGGAGAAAGAGCCAGTGTCATTATTCCAAAATCTGCATCACATGCATTTAGACAGTCATTATCACTCTCAAAATACTCTCTATCGAATCCATCAGACACCTACTGAGAGATCTTGTCTATTCATAAATACGATCATATTCACCTTCCATTCAAAATAGTCTAAGGATCGGTTGAGAAGAGGAACTGATGAATTCATTTCAAAGCTGTACCTACAAAACAAAACAAAAAGGGCATCGTAAGGTCAGACAGTCTGCACTTTTAAAATTTTATTCACACCCAGCTTAGTTAATCAAGAAAGCTTGATCAACAACTCCTTTGCTTGGGGTATTAAGTGGTAAATTCTCCGCTTCTGGTGCAGTGCTGGAAGGAGCAATTTTGCTCAAAAAATGATCCAATAGGAGATCTAAGGAGGAGAAGTGCCTTTTCCGTTGAGGCTCTGATACCATATTAAATTGAGCACATAGATCAGTGGAAAAACACACAACTCACAAGATAGATCACATAATTTACTCAGTTATTGAAGAATGAAATAGTGCAAAAATGTCTTGCAGCTGTGAATGCTTTTCATTAATCAAAGAGTAATTAGATAATAATTACAATGAAGTACAATGGCTTAAATAGCCACATGCAATTCGAATCTACATGAGGAAATTCAAATTGATTAGACTCTACTTGACTGTAGGTAACTAAGACCTTGTCTAAATCACTGTCGGAGGACTCAATAGTTAACTGACCTTGTCTAAACCATAACTGGAGTTCATCGGAGTTCTAAAACACAACTCAAGTGTTACATTCAATGTTGACTGAGGCTAACTGGCTATGGTAGGTGAGAAATGTGCCCCTCCTGATTGCAGCCATGCAAACCTAGCGCTAACTGAATGTAACTGACTCCTAACCATTAGAGGAAATCCAGGGTCTAAAATGGGACTTATAAGAAAACATGCCAACAATAAATTTTGTGAGTTGGAATTCAAGAACCAATAGAATTTCAATAAAATGAGTCAACCATAATGGTTGAATTGACATATTTGTCATAAAAGAAAACTATTTTTTTGTTCATATTTTCGACATATCTCCTTATGTTTTTACTCAAATTTCAAGCGGGAGAGCTCGTTGGATGCAGAATTTAATTCCACATCCAACGAGTACCCACACTACATACTTTTGATGGACCCTGCTACCTCAAAAATAAAAAATACCTAAAAACATGTGATGATGATGTCATCATCACAATTTTTCAGGTATTTCTTGGTTTTGGGGTAGCGAGGTCTATCAAAAGTATGCATTGTGGGTACTCATTGGATGCATAATTTTAATTCTGCATCCAATGAGATCTCCCACTTGGAATTTGAGTAAAAACACAGGGAGATATGTCGAAAATACGAACAAAAAAAGTAGTTTTTTTTATTCTTCCTCCAAAATTAATAACTATTATTTTATTATTTTAACTATTATTTTATTATTTTAACTATTATTTTATTATTTTCCTTAGGAGGCCCATTTTAGACCTCAAATTTCCTCTAATGTTATCTTGACTAGTCACTAACTGAACTGAGGTGACTTTGGTTGGTTTCAGCACTTCCAGTGGCTCCTAAATTGTTGGGATTTGTCTAGGAGGCTCCTAAACTGATGCAATCAAGTACAATCAGTGGCAGTAGGCGTTAATTAGTGTTCCCCACACTTTAGTAACTGAAACATGTGCCCCAATTAGGCCAAGTGGACCCAATGGTGCTAGTGACTAAAAATAGTCTGGATGGACTCCCGATTTAGACATGACTCCCGATTTAGACATATGACCAAATTAGAAAAGGGAGGATTAATAATCCTCATAGGCCCCCTAAATTATAACTTAGAAAATCTATGGTCCCTGGTAACTAAGACCATAGGTCACCCATTACATCAAGTAAAGTAAAGTAACTGCTCAAAAACAAGGTGTTCGGGAAAAAACCACATGGGAAAAAAAATCCCCCCCTCTAATTAAGCGGGTAGAATTAGGATAAATATAGTTCTTTTGTGCACAAGTATTCTGGGCCCTGGCATGTGAACCTCTCCATCATTATGTCTGGAGGAATCTTCCTCTTTGGAAGAACAATGATATGCTCAACTAAATCAGAAATATTGACAGCTGTCGGATGAAGACTGAACCCTTGTAGAGCAACTGAAGTCAATTGACAAGTGAGAAAAGATTCTTGAGGATTCAGAACATGTGAGGAACACTCAAGAAACTGATATGTTTCAGCCATGAATATAAAACCATGATTGGTAAGAACAGCTTCAAGTGTTAGGAGCAAGTGTCCAGGCGGATGCAGAAAAATCTTCCTCTTTACCAGTTATGTGAGGAGATGAGCATGTGATCAATGGTAGAGAAGCACCGGGACTGTTGAGAGAAAATTCTTGAGATCCATATTCTGATATAGCTTCTAAAATAGCTAATTAATCACATATCAGAAACCTCATATGAGACTAACACCAAATCCCCATCAGTAGTTTCTAAGAGAAAGTGCGGTACTTGATTTTTCACACCGAAATTGGTGAGAGAAGTTAAAGCATGACTGAAAGCTCTTGGATTTTAAAATATGAACCAAATAATATCATATCAAAAAGTAAATCAGATCTAAATAAGTTCACAACAGATCCAAAACTGTGAAATGGAATCAAATCCCCAGCAACAGTTTTGTAGGAGACTTGCGGTACTTGTTTCTTCACACTGTTGATGAGAACATCTACAAGAAGTACTGAAAGATTATGAATTTGATATATTAAAACAAGAAATATTATATCATATCAGATCCAATAAGGTTAATATCAGATTCAAATAAATGGTTAACCGATACGGTGGATGTACAACTTTCTTCTTCTTCAAAATTTTGAATTTTGGTGCATGCAATCCTGCAGGAATTTGCTGGAAAATCTAGATCATGGGGAGCGAATGGATCACTCTGGAAATCTGATATTTCTTCCAAAATATCCAAGGTATCAGATATTTTCACACCAGCGGCAACATTATAGGGAGAAAAATCAAATTTCTCTTCACTTTCGGAAGCAATTACTGGTAAATTTTGCACATAATTCAAAGGAAAATCACCGATGAATGTTTGCATGGAAGTGCAGAAATATTTTTCTTCAATATTAGAGATTTGAATGTCTTCTTATGTTTCATAAATATGAGGAGATGAGATATCAGAGATCTCATGAACTTCTGGAGCATCAAGAGAAGGAGTCACTACATGGATACTATATTCAATTCGAATTGACTGTTTAGAAGCTTATGCTTCTTCTTCATCTTGAACAACTTCATCAGAGAGAGTGGAGGCAGATATTTTTGGATAAAGGATGATTATGGTGCTGGATGTTCTCTCCAAATTTCTATTATGATCCTCATCAATAATTCCAAAGGTTTTGTCCAATCTTGTCCAGAGTTCCTGTGGATCTTTAACAGATCTAATGAGGTAGCGCAAGCTAGGAGAAAGAGCCAGTTTCATTATTCCAAAAGCTGCATCACATGCATTTATCCAATCATTCTCACTCTCAAAAGACTCTCTACCGAATCCATAAGACACCCAATAGAGATCTTGTCTATTCAGAAATACAATCATCTTCACCTTCCATTCAAAATAGTCTGAGGATCGGGGAAGAAGAGGAACTGATGAATTCATTTCGAAGTTGTACCTGCAAAACAAAAAAAATGGCATCGTAAGGTTAGACAGGCTGCACTTTTGGAATTTTCTTGACACCCAGCTTAGTTAATCAAGCAAGCTTGATCAACAATTCCTTTGCTTGGGGTATTAAGTGGTAAATTCTTCGCTTCTGGTGCAGTGCTGGAAGGAGCAATTTTTCTCAAAAAATGATCCAGTAGGACATCTGAGGAGGAGAAGTACCTTGTTTGCCAAGTCTCTAATAACATATTAAATTGAGCACATAGATATATGGAAAAGCACACAAATCATAAGATAGATCACACAATTTACTCATTTATTGAAGAACTAAACAGTGCAAAAATGGCTTGCAGCTGTGAATGCTTTTCATTAATCAAAGAGTAATTAGATAATAATTATAATGAAGTACAATGGCTTAAATATCCACATGCAATTCGAATCCACATGAGGAAATTCAAATTGATTAGACTCTACTTGACTGTAGGTAACTAAGACCTTGTCTAAATCAATGTCGGAGTACTCAATAGTTAACTGACCTTGTCTAAACCATAACCGAAGTTCATCGGAGTTCTAAAACACAACTCAAGTGTTACATTCAGTGTTGACTAAGGCTAACTGGTTGTGGTAGGTGAGAAATGTGCCCCTCTTGAGTGCAACCATGCAAACCGAGCGCTAACTAAATGTAGAGGAATAGAACTGAATGTAATTGACTCATAACTTAGCTTGACTAGTCACTAACTGAACTGAACTGACCTTGGCTGGTTTTGGCACTTCCAGTGGCTCCTAAATTGTAGGGATTGGTCTAGGAGGCTCCTAAACTGATGCAATCAAGTGAAATCAATGGCAGTAGGTGTGAATTAGTGTTCCCCACACTTTAGTAACTGAAACATGTGCCCCAATTAGGCCAAGTGAACCCAATGGTGCTAGTGACTAAAAATAGACTGGATGGACTCCCGATTTAGACATGACTCCCGATTTAGAAATATGACCAAATTGGACAAGGGAGGATTAATAATCCTAAGAATGGACACCTGCACCAAATCTATCCTGGATTCTAAACATCTACCCACCCAACATAAGGAAGCATCCCCTTCTCTGCTACACAGTCCATCAAACTATGCCTTCCCTTCTAGTGCTATTCAGGGTGTGCAAAGAAGAAAACCAGCCTCCTAGATTTGTCTATGAGGTTCCTTCACACACTAGGTTTATCAAGCTGGCCAGGCCCCATTTCCACTCCCAATTCAATACATACCAAAGCACAAATGCATTCAAAATAATATACACAATTTCTGGGTTGAGGAAAATAGTTTGGAAACAAAATGAATTGCCAAGGTAGGTGAAAACAACCCCCTAACAACAATTTGTATCCTAGGGAAATTTTGGCCCTAATGTGGACAAAAACGAATTCATCAATACCCAAGAGAACATGGTCTCTCCTCCAAATCACTGGGAAACACAAAAACAATTTTCAGCTTGGAAAACAGTGGGGAAATGCAACAAAAATCGTTGGGGAAGAAACCCAACCACAAGTCATGACAAAAAAAAAATCTCATCCTGAGGAAAATGAAGAAACGACTTCCCACATGAGGGAAAACACACACAGCAAACCCAAAAATGTGGATGACACACACAAGAAAATCCTAGCCCCTTGAGAGAGCCCCAATGTGGATGAATGATGGTGAGAAAAATGCCCAGGATCCCCCAACGTGAAGGAGAACACATAGTAGGAAAAATCATGAAGGTAAAACAACTCCCAAGCTTCCATTGCGTGAGGAGATGAAGAACGTGGGTGTATGACCAAATGGACATGCATTTTGGGTTTTAACTTTCCCCAAAAGTAAAAAATGTTTTCCCCAAAAATGGAATTTCCCCAAAAATGGGTTTTCCCCAAATTCGAATTTATTTGCCCATACCCTTCCCATTCCATTGCAATAACTACTTCAACCAATTTCTAGCAGTAATAAATGATTGGGTGAATGAGACAAGAAAGGTAGTTGATTGTTTGATGGGTTCTCCCCTTGACATTTGGCTTTTCCCCGTTGGCTCCAAAGGTTTGAATATCCACCCCCACCTTATCCTTAGGAAATCATGCCCCCGTCTCATTATTTGTTGCATTGACATAGCTGGTTGTGGGTTTTTAATTAAATTGCATATTTACACGATGCCAAAATTATAATGTGCCGGATAGCATGAAATACCATCGACAACGATTTTAATCGCCGAAACATAAAACGTTAAATCGATGGTGGGAATTTTTTCCTTTACCTCCACACCATGATTAATTACAATATATACATCATATGCATTTTTAATGCAAATGGGGTAAAAAATGGGGTGTTACATATTCTGTGCAAATATTTATCTTTATTTGATTATCTGATCTCTCTGGTAGAGTTGATAACCCTGATTTACGTTTCTTCAAGGGATTTATTTTCTTATTCATAATGTAATAATGATGCAAAGAAGTGTTTGGAACTGCCCTAACCTCATTGTCTTTAGTCCCAATTGTAGAAAGCACATGATCTTTGACATTAGAAACATAATTTTCATGAATATTTCAAAAAAAGATTCACTCTTCAAATTTTCTTTACAATTTAAAACCTAAATGCTCTCTTAAGTGTTTCCATGTTTAAAAGATTAAAAGTTACTGACAATATTATCTGTCACTGTTTTTCTATGATCTAAGAACTCATTTTTAGGCACTAATCAAGAACATCTAATTTATTTTTCCACGATTTTCCTTTTCTGACCAAACTGCTTTTCACTCATGGTCTGCTTTGAAATAAAACATGTATCTTCTCTGAAATAATGCATGTATCTGCTCTGATATAATGCATGTACTTTCTATGCAGAATCCTTTAATCTTTCATCAATACATGATCTGGATTTCCCATCATCAATCTCCGGCATAAAGTCTTGTTTCTGTGTACCTTTATCATCATACTCCTCACATATCCCTTTCACTACCCGATTAAAGTCAGTTTAAGCCTTTCCTCAACATTTGGATGACAACTTATTTTTCAACTCAGAGGTGAATGCCTGAACGTCAGTAGGAGCATAGAAACCATTTCAAAAGAAGCAATAAAAAATGAAATAAATAAACCAAAACTACAGGCTTGGATTGTTGAGAATCCATTTTCTTAAGTCTGTCACTATAATACTATTTCATGTGGATGGCCACACGGCTAATATTGCAATCAAATATGTTTGTGGAGTTTAGATGTCTTGTTAAATGTCTTTATTAATATTATATTGTCATATAACAGCATTATTAATGCCTTTTCTTATAATATGATATTTAGCAGGGCAATTGGTTTTGTTATTTTCCCAACTGAAGTACTGAGAGTAGATTTCAGAAATCTCGTCAATCCCATTGAAGAGAAGAAGGTTGCAACTAAGTACTATAACTCAGAGGTAATATTTCTAGATTCTTTAGACTGTATCCTATTTATGATGATTTTGTTTTGGAATTAATATAAAAACTGGACTTAATTAATGTCATTTCCCAGTCAAAGTATTACGGGTCCTTAGTTAATAGTATAATAAGAAATAGTGTAATTTTTTTTGTTATCAATTCTGAAGGATTTAATGTGGAATTCCTATTGTTATCGGTAGAATATTAACATGGTCTATTGTCTTTATACTTCCCTATTTGTGATGATTGATGAAGGATATCTATTTTAGAACTAACATGCATGCTTTTGATATAAAATAAACATCTTAGATTTGTTTGAGTATGTTTATGTCCCAAATATTTCAAGGAATTGTCTAATATATGTAAACTATGACATTGATTCAACTTGGATAAACCAAAATCCTTGAAAGTCCTTGTCCTCATATGATAAGGCTAGTAATTCTGGAAAATATAATTTAGAGACTCCATATCTGATGTATTAAAGACTAATATGATCATCTTGGATTGTAGATTCATGCAGTTGCATTTTATTTTCCACCATTTGTTAAGAAGGCACTGCAGTCTTTAGGGTTTATGGTTTTAACCTTTAGGACTATAGGGTTTTGGAAGTCTTTCCATTAAAAAACAAATTTTTGGGGGAACGGTGAGTCAATAAAGAACTGGAAGTTTTGGGATATGTTTCAAAATTTCAGGATCCACTTCATTTTTCATGGGATCTGTTTCATAGGATCATGTTCCATTTCCTTCTCCAGGGGATCTACTTCCATGGTGGATTCTAGGTGGATCTTGGTGGATTTGGATTAGAGCCACTAATCCTACACACAAGGGTTGCACATCTGGCATCATAGCTGGTGGTAGACCTGCAAATTTATTTCATTTTCATTTTGATTATGATATTAGAATGGAATTTTTGACATGTTGTTTCCTATCCACTTTACAAACATAGACGTATCTCCCATTTTCTGATACTCTTTGTTAATGGTTTTAAGACTTTGGGTATTTTATTTCCTCTGGTATCTAATGCATGTTACATGAAACATACCCATTTTCTTTTGTTAGGAAAAAAATAAAGCCAAAACTCTATGTATTCCCCATCCATGTGCAATTTTCAACTACAGGATTAATTGTCCAACCGGCTTTATAAATTTCTTTGGAGATTTTTCAGTTTCATGTTGTCAAATTATCATAGTGGCCACACCATTCACTAAATGGGCTTGAAAAAATTTAGACCACAAGTTGAGAGTTGCTTATGTTATTGGGCATGGTTTTAGTGTTTTTGATGTTAATATTGAGTGTTTAGCCATGTTTTGGACATCATGTAGAACCTTGATGTGACTGTCCATTGTTTAGAGGAAAAAGGTCAAAAAAGATCTCTATTTGTCAATTGAATTTAGCAATATTTGTGTAGATATACTCTGATTTGTATCAAACGTTTGGTGTTTTTTCTCTTGCTTTTGAAAAATAGTCAAGTAGTGTTAAGTAGTGAGTGTTTTTCCAAGTTTTGGAAATAATCTAGAACCTTGATGTGATTGTCCATTGTTGAGAGGAAAAAGGTGAAAGGAAGAGTCACAAACTAGTGTTAATTTATGAAAGGAATGTGATCCCTGTGATGTTGATAATTGTGGGTGAAGTAATGTGCATCCACAATATACATAGAAATAAGAGAGGTGCATTGTAGAATGTATGTGGGGTATCATGTCAATATACTAGGTAGAAAGATAAATGGGTATAATGTAAATGAAAAAATGGATACATGCAATATATAGTGAAATAAAGGGTTTTTTAAATTGGGAAGGCATATTGGAAGGGGGTTAAAAAAATGTTTTTGGGAGGTATTTTCCAATATTTTTTTAAAATAGGGGTATTGTTTCATATGACACGAACGAACATTCTATGGCATGGTTTCACTAAGTGAAGACCCCATGAGCCCAATATGGTATTATTTTTTGTGAGATCATCTCTTGAGGCATCTCCATAGGAATTTGAGGCTCTTCCATGTCATGGTATTTTGGTGTGGGTTCTTCTTCAACATTGTAGACTAGCATTCTATGGGATTCATATTCTTCTTCTTGATATTAATTGGCATGGTTCTTTTTGGACTTACTAAAAGTTGCATCTTCATCAAATATAACATCTATGTTGATTTTGATCTGGCGAAAACCTAGAATGTACAATCTATAAGCTTTCAATTGATCACTATATCCAACAAATATTCCCTTCTTTCTGGAAGGGTCAATTTTTTTTCTTTTCTCCTTGGGAACATGTAGAAACACAATATAACCAAAAATATTTAGGTGTCTAACTTCAGGATTCTCCCCATAAAGATCTCTTCTAGATTTTTTTTCCCAAGAGCACTATGAGCAATTCTTCTCTAAACATATACCGCGGTTCTAGATTCTTCAACCCATAGGTGCATGGGTAAGTCTTGGTCATGAATCATGGCTTTCATAGCTTCCATAATGGATCTATTCTTTATTTTCGCTACTCCATTTTGTTGAGTATTATATTTTATGGTGCGACCCCTCTTAATCCCAACTTCCTTGCATAAATATTTGAATTCATTGGAAGTGAATTTTCCTCCATTGTAAGATCTCAAAGTCTTGATCTTATTTTCATATAAGTTTTCCATGAGATCCTTGAATTCTTTGAATCTTTCAAATAATTCATATTTTCCTTCTAGGAAGTGAATCAAATTCTTGTGGGAGTAGTCATATATAAAATAAACATAATATAGATACCCTCTTAGTGAAGTGGATGAAATTGGACCGCATACATCTAAATGAAAAATATCCAATCTTTTTTTTTCTTTACTGTTGCTGCTTGGAAATGGGTTCTTGTTTTCTTCCCTTGATAACATGCTTTGAAAACTCATTCATCATTGACTTGAATTTTTCGTAAACCTATGACAACCTTGCTCACAATTGGTAGTTCTTTGTAGTTCACATGAGTAAGTCTTTTGTGCCATAATTCACATGGGTTGAATGCACTTGTTGTTAGGGATGATTCTGTATGTCCCTTTATCTTGTAAATTACTCCTTCTACTTCAATCACAACTGCATCATTTATTGTCTTTCCCTTTGGCCACATAAGTAATTCTCCATATACAAAAAGAAACTCTGAATCCCTTCTTTTCTAGAGCTCAGATAGAAAGTATATTCCTTTTCAATCCTAGGACATATAAGACTTCCTTCATATTAATAGAGTACCCTAAGTCCAATTTGTAAAAGGATTCTCCAACTCCCTTTATGGGATATTGACTGTCATCTCCAAGATTTACTTTATAAGGGGAGTCTTTCTAGACAATACTTTGAAAATAGTCTTGTTAACCTGTCATATATTTGGAAGCTCCACTACCTATAAGCCAATTGTCACTTCCATGAGAGACTGAGTCTAGTAAGGGCCAAGATCAAGAAATATTCTTCAGTGGATTCTCCATATTCATTGTTATTTTCTTTTTCTAGGTCATCATCGTCTATTGCATGGACATGGAACTTCTTATTTCCATTCTTGAATTGTTCTACTTTGAGTGGAAAATTTCTTGCAATGTGTCCCATATTATGACATATGAAGAATTCAAAAGATGAGAAGTATATTTTGCTTCTTGAGTTCCTTTGAGCCTTTTAATTTCTTATGGGATATTGGTCATGGACATTTCTCTTATTTGATCCTTTGTTTGCATGAGCTGCCAAGGATTTATCTTCATGATCATTTAAATTTTATTCTACGTTGGATGTTCTTCCTTCTTCCTACACACACTCCTCACAAAGTCTATTGAACTTGGTGATATTTCTTCTAGAACATATACCTCTGATGAAATATTCCCAATCCCTTGGGAGAACATTTAAGGTGGTCATCACAACTTCTTCTTCCTTCACCATGTCACCGATAGCCTCCAATTGTTCTTTGACATGATACACTCTTGTAAAGTATGATTGCATGGTTTCTCCCTATTGAATATTCACTCCCTTGATTTGGTTTCTCAAGGTAATTCTTTTGTTGATGGTCTTTCCTTCAAATAGATTTGTCAAAGCATCAAACATTTCTTTTGGAGTATTATTTTATGATACTTGAGGAATCCAATTATCCTTTATGGAGTCATATAATGATAATTTTGGATTTGATCATGCCCTTCTTGTGCTTGGTGTTTTCTTCATCTTCTTCTCGCTCCTTGACCCCTTATTTGATGTATCCTTCTAGGCCATTTTCCTCAAGGATGAGCATGACTATGTACTTCCATGCTTTAAAACAAAATTATCCTTCAAGATTCTCATCAAGCTTGGTTTTTTTTGTCATCTTCAAGGAATGAGAACCTCAAATGGAAATATAGGAAGTAGTACTTACCAATTTGAGGACTGCTTTTGGAACCTCCTTCAGGATGACCTAGGGTTTGATGGTAAAACCCTAATTTTTTGGTTGTGAACACTTATGGAGATGAATGGTGGAAAAGATGTGCCTCCCCAAGTCAAACTAGATTATATATTGCTTTCCTTAATTTGGAGATGAAACCTTAAAAAATATAAATCCCTAGTTCTTCTCGGTAGCAATGACAACTCAAAAACTAAAATATTCAGAATTGATCTCTGCCACCATAGAAAGCTGCGCCCTCCTAGGGAGAGTTGAACTAATATTATTTTTCGGTTGATCTGATGAGGGATTTTCCTGGAATAACAAACCCTAGTTTCTTTTACTGTGGGAAAAAAAACTACACAATGTCTTCTTCCAGGTTGGCTCTAATACCATGTTAGATTTTTAAAAGATTTATGTTAAGATTTTAAAATTTGTTAAACCAAATAAAAGGATATCTGAAAGAATAAAAAACATAGCAGAACAAATGAAAACACAAATATTTATCCTATGAAATCGTAGTAGGGAAAAACCTATCAAAACTTCCCCTATATAGACTTCACCCAATAATAGTGTAAGACCCAATAACAAGACTAGACTGCTTCTTTTCCTCTAGATGGACTGCCTCTTCTCTCTCCAGTGTAACTAAGAGACCTAATAACCCAACTGGGACAACTTCTCCTTTCCTATAGGGTCAAATTTCCTTGAAAGACTCAAAAATACGTTTTAAAAATACTTTAGTGGGTACTATTGACCCAACTTACAACATAGGATTTAACTCGAGACTTTACATGACCAATTACATCAATGAAATCCCTTACCGGAGGAACAACATCTCCAAAAGGGGTAATAACAATAATAATACAAAATATAATATCTTTTGCAATTACATTTATTTAACACTCCCTCTTAACAAGGAAGGTATTCTACAATACAACGACATGTCTACACAACTCACTAGTGAATCTATATGTCATAGGAATTTTTCACAATTACATCAACATCATCATCCGTGAAACATAATAATCATAGACATCTCTGTCATCTGGTATCATCTATGGCATTATCTCGAGCATCATCATCTCTTAAGCATCATCGCTGACATCATTTCAATCATCATCGCTGACATCATTTCAAGCATCATCATCTCTGCCATCATCTCGAGCATCACTTGCACTATCAATATATACATACTCTAATAAATCACCCACAACATAATGAAATGATGGAATATCATCATCTTCAACTAAATGCAGGAAATCGTCTGCAAGTAAATGTAGGACCAATCATCATGGACCATACTCATCCTATTAGGGCTAGGACCACTCTCAAGAGAGTTTTCTTCTCCACGAAACTGTCCTCATAGAGGACCACACAATCAATGTGAATTGTCCTCAAACTATTAGAGCTAATACCACTCTCCATAAAGTGTTCTTGTTCATGGAACCATCCTCAGAGAGGACCACTAAATAAGAGTGAACCATCCTCATCCTATCAATGCTAGGACCACTCTCAATAGATTTTTCTTGTTCATAGAACCGCCCTTAGATTTGACCACTAAATCAACGCAAATATTCCTCATCCTATCAATGCTAGGACCACTCTCAATAGAGTGTTCATGTTCACAAAACCATCCTTAGAGCTGACCACTAAATCAACACAAACCGTCCTCATCTTATAAGTGTTAGGACCACTCTCAATAGAGTTTTTTTGTTCATGAAACCATCCTCAAAGAGGATACTATCATCAACAAGTGAAAATAGGATCTCATCAATATCTATAGGTATATTGGCATTGCACTCAAATATTACTGTCGTCTCATTCTCAATAATAATCTCATCGTGACCCCCTCTTTCCAGGGAGGTCCTTTTGGACTACACTAAGCTTGTCTCGAAAATGTTCAAAATTTACATGAGACAGAGGCTTATTCAACACATCAGCAACTTGTTCCTCTATAGGAACATATTGGAGATTCACAGCTCCCCTCTGCACCATATCCCAGATGTAGTGATACTTTATCTCTATATGATTTGACTTATCATGAAACATCGGGTTCTCTGTCAACTTGATGCAACTCTGGTTGTCACAATAGATCTCAGTTGCATCAATCTCGGTATCGAACAATCCTGTCAATATTTTGTGAATCCATTCTACTTCGCTGGAGGATGAACATGCTCCAATGTACTCATCCTCGACTGTATTGAGGGCAACAATTTTTTTCTTTCTTCTAATCCATGAGATCACACCTGATCCCAAACTAAAACAACATCCTAAAGTGCTCTTTCTATATTCAACACTTCCTACCCAATATGAATCAGTATAGCCACGTAATATGAACTCACTATTAGATGTATCTCTGATTCCACAGTCTAATGTACATTTCAGGTACCTCATCACATGTTCTGATACAAGTGGATGATCATGTATGGGATCCACCATATACTAACTCAAGGTGTTCACAACAAAACATATATATGGTCTTGTATTTGTAAAATACATTAGTGAGCCAATAATCTGTCTTTACAATGTGACATCTACTCTTTCTCAAGAATCAACATTCAATAGGTTCAGTTTTGTCACCATCGGATTGTTAATTTATTTTCAATCTAACATCATAAACCTCTATTGTGTACTTTCCTTGGTTCAGTAAAATCTCATCGGGAAACTACCATACTTCAATACCTAGGAAATAATGCATTGTGCCAAGGTCTTTAATCTCAAATTATGTTGCAAGTTTCTTCTTACATTCACTAATGAGCATCTCCTTTCCTATCAATAATAAATCATATAAATACAATAGTAATATCATAATTATGTCATATTCAACCTTATAATAAAGGTTTTAATTGACTTTACTCTTGGTAAATCCCAAATTCATTAGGAATCTAGCAATCCTTCCATACCATGCTCTGGGTGCTTGTTTCAACCCATATAGAGCTTTCTTTAGTCTGCATACATATGCTTCCTTGTTGTGTGTTTTGAATCATGGTGGTTGTTCAATATACTTCTTCTTCTATGACTCCATTTAGGAAATTTGTTGTAGCTTCCATTTCATCTTGGCAGTCAAGGAAAGGACAATTATGATAGAAGTATATATTTCTACTAGTGCAAAACTTTATTCATAATAAATTCCTTTTGTGAAAAACATCGTGCAACAAATCTTGCTTTAAAATTTTCAATACTTCCATTTGCTGAATTATTTGTTTTGAAAATCCATTTTAAAGAAACTACTAATTTGTCCTTTGGTCTTGGCACCATATCCTAAAATGGTATTCTTCGATCATTTCCTGCATCCATTCCTTCTTATTCGAGGCTTATTCAAAACAAGTGCATTCTTCATCAACAAGATTTCTCATTAGTTCCACATAGTTTGAATGGATTCTTTGTCTTTTTCTTCCTTTTGGCGTACCATATCTTTATGCTTCCTTGATTACATCACGAGCCCAAGCTGGTCTTATTTTTATTGATATCATCTTCTGGGGTGTCTCAATAATTCCTTGAGGTTCTACACGGTCATGATATTCTTGTATAGGGGCTTCTTCAATGTCTCTAATTGGTGGTCTAATAACATTTATTTCTCTAGTAGCCTCCTTCTCTTCTTCATGATCCTCATCTGCAAGGATATTTTTGGATTTGGTGAAGGTTGCATCTTCATCAAATGTAACATCTCTACTGATCTCGATCTAGAGGAATCCTAGAATATATATTCTATAGGCCTTTGATTGGTCATTGTATCCAACAAATATTCCCTTCTTTCCTAAAGGGTCCAACTTTGATCTTTTCTCTTTTGGAATATGTAGGTATATGGTACAACCAAATATATTTAGGTGGCTTACTTTGGGATTTTCACTAGTGAACATTTCTTCTAGGGTTTTGTTTCCAAGAAAAATATGAGATATTATATTATGGACATAGACTGCGGTCCTTGTTGCTTCTTCCCATACATGCATTGGCATATCTTAATCATGGATCATTGCTCTGACTGTTTCCATGATGGATATATTCTTTCTTCCAGCTACTCCATTTTTTTGTGGATTATAGGGTGTGTTAAGCTCCCTCTTAATCCCATCTTCTATGCAAAATTCCTTTAATTAATTTGAAGTCATTTCTCCTGCATTATATGATCTTAATATATTCATCTTCTTTTCAAGTAGATTCTCCAAAAGAACCTTAAATTTCTTGAATTTTCAGAATACTTCATATTTTCCTTTTAAGAAGTATATCCAAGTCTTGTGAGAGAAATCATCAATAAAGGAGACATAATATACATACCCGCTTAAGGAAGTGGCTAACATTAGTCCGCAAACATCTGAGTGTACAATGTCCAAGACCCCCTTTGATTTGTTGTTACTACTTGGAAATGGATTCTTGGTGTTCTTTCCTTGAGAACATCCTTTACATACTCATTCATGGTCGATCCAAATATCTGGTAGACATGTGACTACCTTGCTCACAATTGGTAATGCTTTGTATTCTACATGAGAAAGTATTTTATGTCATAGTTCACATGGACTGATAGTGCTAGTTGTAAGAGCTCATTTGTGTTTCCTTTCAGTTTGTAGAGTCCTCCTTCTTTGACATTGATTACAGTAGCATCATTTATTGTTTTCCCCTTCGACCACTAAACGAATTCACCATCTACAGATGCAACTCTGAACCCTTTCATATCTAGAGCTGAGATGGAAAGAAAATTCTTCTTTAAACCCGTAACATATAATACTTCCATCTTCATGAGCTTTCTAGTTCTTAATTTGTAAGACACTTCTCCCATTCCTTTGATGGGGTATTGATAGTCATCTCCAAGTAGTACCTTATGAGAATAGTATTTTTGGGTAAGACAAGAGAGTGAATCCTTATGTCTTGTCATATGTTTGGAAGCACCACTTTCTATAATCCAAGTTTCAATTCCATGAGTGATTGCTGCTGTGAGAGCTGAAATTAGGAAATACTCTTCACGAGAGTCTTCATTCTCTATGATCCTTTCCTTTTTTATTCATTCTCTTTAGTTTCATGTGCATGTTAATTCTCTCTCTTCTTCTTATACTAATCTTTATTAAGAGGAAAATATCTATAAATGTGTCTCATATTATGGCATGAGTAACATTCAAAATATGTGTAATCCCTTCTGGTTTTCTTCTTGGAGTTAGGTGATCTTCTGGGAGCTGATCCTTGACTCTTCCTTTTGAATATACCATTCTTGGTGTGTGCAGATAGAGCCTGATCTTCATTGTCATTTAGGTTCTCTTATCTTTTGATTATCCTTCCTTCTTCTAGTACACATTATTCCCATAGTTTTCTGAATTTGGTTAGCTTTCTTCTAGCATATATTCCTCTAATGAAGGAATCTCATTCTCTAAGGATACCATTCAGAGCTGTCATCACCACTTCTTCTTCTTCAATCATATCACCAATGGATTCCAATTGTTCTTTGATCTGACATACTCTACAGAAATATGATTGTATGGTTTTTGTCTTCTGTATCTTTACACCCTTGAGTTGGTTTCTCAAGGTCATTCTTATGTTGATGTTCTTCCCTTCAAACATATTACTTAGTGCATCAAACATTTCTTTAGGAGTTTTATTTTAATAAACCTGGGAGATCAATTAATCCTTGATAGAATTAGCTAAGATCCTTTTCACTTTGATAATATCCTTTTTTTGTTTGGACTTTTCCTCTTCGTATTCTGGTTCCTTGACATCTTCCATGATAAATCCATCTAGGTCATGTTCTTCAAGGATGAGCATGATTATGTACTTCCATGCTCTGAATTTCTCTTCTCCCTAAATATTTTCATCAATATTGGTGTTGTTTGTCACCTTTAATGAAATAGAATCTAAACTAGAACTAGAGGATATATTACTTACCAGTTTGAGGACCTTTTCTGGAACCAACTTCAGGATGACCTAGGGTTTGGCTGGGAAACCCTAGTTTTCCATCTATGATCACTTGTGGATCTGAGAAGAGGAAACGATGTGGCTCCCCAAGGTGAGATAGACTGTATATTGCTATTCTAGAATTTGAGGGTAGAATCTTGAAAAATAAGATGCCCTAATTTCTCCCGGCAATAGTGTTAGGTAAAAAAATAAAATCCTCAGAATGAAAAACGGCTTAGATAGAAAGATGCACCCTCCTAGGGAGAGTTGAATGGAACTTCTTTTTTCAGCTAATTTTCAGAGCGAGGTATCCAAAATAGTAAACCTTAGATTATCATATTATCGAATGAGTTGTTGAACAATGTCTTCTTTCAGGTTAGCTCTGATACCATGTTAAGACTTCAAAAGTTGTTATACCAAAACAAAATGATCTCTGAAACAAGAACAAAAGAACAAAGGAGAACACACAGATTTATCTTGGGAAACCCTCATAGGGAAATACCCATCAAAACTTCCTCTATATAGACTTCACCCAATAACAAGACTATACTACTTCCTCTCCTCCATATGGATTGTCTCTTCTCTCTCTAGTGCAACTGCTTGAGAGTTCAACTTGTCCAAATGAGGGAGGTGCCTCTCCTATATATACAAATCAGCTGAGAGGCCTAATAACCCAAATAGGAAAACTTCTCCTTGCTTCCAAGGCCGACTTGCCTTGGAAGACTCAAAAATACATTTTAATAATACATTAGTGGGTACTACTGACCTAACTTACAACGGAGGATTTACCTCAAGGATTTACATGACCAATTACATCAATGGAATCCCTAACGCGAGGAACAAAATCTATGAAAGGGGTAATAACAATAATAAGAATAAGAATATCACTTAAATAATTACAAGCACAAGAAGACAAAGAAGACACAAAGATTTATCCTGGGAAACCCTCATGGGGAAGAAAACCCAACAAAATTTCCTTGATATATAATCCAACCAAGTATAGTGTAAGACCACAAGACCAAGATAGACTACTTCTCCTCCTCCATATGGACTCCTATTCTCTCCCTAGCGAACCTACTTGAGTTGTGAGTGTGTCAAAATGAGGAGGGTGCCTCAACTATTTATATACATCAACTTTGAATTCTAATAACCCAACAGTGCCGACTTGTCCTAGGAGACATAAAAATACATTTTAATACTTATTTTATGGGTATTATTGGCCTGAAATACAACGAAGGTTTTACCTCATGACTTTACATCACCAACTACATCGATGAAATCCCTAATTGGAGGAATAAAATCTCCGGAAGGGAGGGACAACAATAATATAATAATAAGTACAATATAATATATTTTGTAGTTACATTATTTCAACAAGGACAACATTGACCATGTAAAAATTCAATACATAATATGATGACATTTTAAAAAGGTGCAAAAATTCAAATCAAACATCGACCACTCAGACAAGACATCTGAATGACAAGTCAAAGAAAAGATGGAACATATGCAACAGTCATTGCAACAAATGGCATTGAAGCATAACAATTTATGGTGCACCAACTACTCGACTGAGGGCCACATGAAATATTCTTGTCAATACAAGCAAATATATATTTATGATCACAGAGGATCTTTTCCACAAGAAAGAAGATATGTGAAAAAAGAGCCCCATTTTTTTCCTGAAGAAATATGTCATGATAATTTTAGACCTCCTCAGAAATCATACTTCTATTATATATACAAAATATTTGAGCCACATACGATGGTTGAATGTCCATACAATGTCAATACAATCAAACTAAAGTGGTGTGGAAAATGTTGGAATACCCAACATAGCACATCCAACTAGTATCAAAAAATTGAAGACCAAACATAACCAGCATATAGTCTATCAAACATAGATAAGGGAGAAAAATAATGATAGACAACAGGAAGATAATCGACAGAATGAGAAACGCAAAAACAAAGGATATTGTGGTCATGGAATTTATCATGGTCAAGGACGCAAACATTACAACCACGGGCATGGAATATCAAGATGCTTTGTTTGTTATAGTGAAGAAAAATTGAGTCCTGCTTATGCTTGGAAAGAAAATATGGATCTCAAATTTTGTACTAAATGTTGTGTCAAGGATAATTCCCTGGAGTATTTTCCTATCATGCTTGAAAACCTTCTCAATAAAAATAATCTTAATCCTTTGTCCGTTGTTCCTAATAATAGCGTGATTAAACATAAGAATTTGCAGATTGTAACAAGACAAGGAAAAAAAATTGGTCATTGTTACACATAAATATCATCATCATCATGTGATGAGGTCCCAAACATCAGTATTTTCCCTAAATCCCAAGTTATGAAGTTAAAATACTGGCTCAGACTTCAATATTGCATATGAAAATCCATCACCGCTTCTGCCCTTAAGTGAAGGAGTGTTACCTTATTTAGTAATGCCTATAGTCTCTTGACAGTAGGTGGTTCCATAGCCTTTACCTCTTGTTCAAGGCACGGTTCTTCCCTATCACCGCTCTATCATAGTGGAGTAGAAGTGGTGCCCTTGGTAAAAAGTGAAAAAGAGAGGTTTCCACGAAGATTCTCAAAGGAAGGATTCGTGGCACCCTTATCCCTACACCTAAGGACCACTTGGACTCTATATCCATCCTTTTTGGATCTCCTATCCACCTCATCCACCATTTACTCAACCATCCCTATCCTCCCAAGGACTATAAAAGTATGCTCATGCCCCATGGTTGAGAGAGAGAAAAGTTATGTTGTTGCATTGACTTTCTGGCCTAAATCAGTAGGGTGAGCATAGGAGGAGCAAGTTGGATATTTTGGGGACAAGGAATTGGCATGTGAAGGAGAATAGCAACACTAAGGTGAAGGTTGTAAACTTCTTCTTCATCTTTAATGCAAAGTTGGTTCCTTTCCCATCAAATATGTTATGTTATAATCATGTATTTTATTGTTGGATTCCTTAGTCACTGACATAGAATAGTGGATTATATTCTGGTGCTTTTTTATCTTGTTTGCTTATTTCATGTGATTGTGTAGGTACGACCGTGAAGAGCTATCACCATATGAAACGGCTATACCAATCCATCAAAGAGACTCATTCCATATCTCCACAACTTCTAGGGGAAGTCTTCCAACTCTGTTGTAACTCATCTGTTCTAGATCTGAACCATTCAGACTAGAGTAACAACTCTTGTCCGCAAGAGGTGCATTTTTCCTAGCAACAGTCATGACAATACAAAATTAACAAAGCTTCCAAGTAAGGATTGAAATTACCCTCAAATCAATCAACAAAAAGATATATTTAATGATGCGACAATATTTTTCGAAGAAACAGAAAAAGAAGAGGACACACAAGACTATAGAAAAAAACATTGAATGGATTATTGAAATTACTCACTAAAGAGGAAGCAGTAACATGCCTTATTGATATTGTGTATATCACAAAGAAGGACACAATCAAGGAAAATATCCCTAGAAATGTGTGCATCCGAAAAAAGAAAAAGAAAAAAAATGATATTAACCCCTTGGTTGATCTTGACATCAACATATATTGTATTTCACAATTCATTCTTGACTTTGAATCACAATCAAATATCATGACACAAGCCACATGGGAATGACTTGAATGGCCCCAACTAGTAGAATTACGTATCTACCTTAAACTTGCTAACAAATTTCTTATAGAGCCCATTGGCATGTGGAAATATGTGAATACATGAATTATGGGAATTGAAGCAAAATTTGGCTTTAAGATCATTGACCCATAAGATGAAGCAATGCCATTCCCTATATTAGTCAGTCGACCATGGGGAAGGAAAATGAAGGAAACTATCTCACTAGAGAAATACAAAATAAATATCAAAGGTGATAGTAAGAAAGTATTTGTGCCTATCTATCCATCTAGGTAAAATCCATGGGAGGAACTAGACGACCAAGAAGGAGATATAAGAAGATTATATCCAATAATGGGAAATAAGGAAGACTATGTAGAACCAAACTAGTATGGATAAATTTATCTAGGGTCACCCATGTCGGTCGAAAATAATTTAGACACCAAATTATATGAATGGTAGCTAGAGAACTAAGAAATGAACTCAATATATTTTTGGTCAATTCAATCCATTCCCCATCAGTAAAAGAAACAATGATTCATAATTTCTATAATAACAAAAATATTTGAGAAAAAAACAAGAAAATACACGACAAAAGTGGAACTTATTGTTTTACCTCCATTGTTCCATAGAGGACGTGAATCTCTTATAATGGACATCGATATAGTCTCTATAAATGTTAGAGAAGAAGGAATATTGAAAAGTATAGTAGAATCCTTCATTGAGAAAGAGACTAGATGGTGGGAGAAACATTAGTTAGGATGCACATGTGGACGAATGCTTTGACTTATTTTATGGAAAATTTTGGTAGGAATAAGCTAATAACAGAAGTACAAATCTAAAAACATGTGCAAGGCATGGACCCATACATCCACATCTACAAATTCCAAAAGAATGGAAGAGACTGGGCTATAAAGATGAGAAATTTTGGGTGCAATTTTTCCCTGCTACTTTAGAAGATATTCCTGAGAAATGGTAATAGATAGAGGAAGTATGGGGTGGAGCTTTTACTTGGTAAGAATTAAAAAAAATTATCAAATACTTTTCTTTCTCCTCGGTAGAATAATGTGTTAAGGAAGAAATTGAAGAAATCAAGAAATTTATAGAACCGACAAATATTAGCACATAGACCAAAGGATAGCGATATAATTCAACATGCAATAAAATTTCGACCAAGACAGTTCAATTCTCAACACTACTAGAATTGGAAAATGATGCAATTGTTACGAAGAAAAATTCCTATGGCTTGGGGTACCACAATAGACATATTAACTCCAGAAATCAATCCTTTCCTATATGCAAGAGAAAACAAACATCTAACACTAAAGGATCTCGATTCGTATCTTATTCTAGATGGTTGATGTAGATCCCCGTTGAGATTTTCCACTCCCGCTTGTATTTCCAATTTGCTTCCTCAACATTTAGCAAACAAGACAAGCATGCTATATATAATTGTGTTAGAGCTACTCTAGCATATATAATCAATAACATATAAGCATAAACATCCATGGATCAAATACTCATTTAAATACACATTATTGGACAGGAAAAGATATTTCTATTGATATAAAACATAGATTACAATAGTGACAACCTCTGTCGGCACGTCTGCGAATCGAAGAAACTGAGTCCCCCACTTGGGCCTCCACCACTTCAATCCTCCATCTCTCGATAGAAAGCTCATAAGAAAAAGGCAAGCTTGGGAAGAACACAAAGTGATCCAAGGGACAAAGGGAAGCAGACTTAAGTATAAGCTCCGGCAACAATGGACTATAGTTTTCTTGCTCTTCAATTCCTCCTTCAATGTATCCAAAGGGTTCCTTATATAGGTCTTCAATGGGGCAATGGAAGGTCAAATCCAAGCGATCTCAAGGCATATGGAAGGTCAAGAGACAAGTGTTTTGGATCCACATCAAGGAAAACTCCAAAATAATTTGGCCTTTTGCACACATCCTGGTGTACATGGGTTTAAGGGTCAAATCGGCGTATATACGCGAGAAAGGGATTAAAAGTTGCGTATGGCAATTATTGCAGGTTTTTAGGGATGATCTTGGAAATATCAAAGGTACAAAAATGGTCCATGGGGTCTAAAGAGTCTGCAGAGGGATAGGGAAGGCCATAAAAGTGTGATCCACCATGTGTGGTAAAATCAGTTGTAACAGATGCCCCTTAATGTGTGAGGTTAGAGGGGTCATACGATGGCCAAAATACATTATAAGTACATCCCAGAAGTGGAGTGATGAAGAACCTAGTGGAAGAACCAGACATCCAATTAGTACAATACAACAATAAAACTCTGCACATAACTACATGTAGATGTAGTAATCCTAGATACATAAGAGTACAATGGCCAAGAATAGGCATGATACAAAATATGACATGTGTGGTCATCACCACGTATAATATAGATAGATCAGAATCTCCATGATGAAGATATACAAAGGATTATGATCTCCATGAAATATGAAGATATATAATGGATCAAGATCTCCATAATGGCTGGAAACATCTGACATATACTGGAATCAAGTCACGAGAGTTGAAATCTCATGAACACTGGCACAATCAAGGAGGTAGCATATAAGAGATACCACCAATCTGGAAGGTCTTCTACAAAAACTGCTACGAGTACATGTCCTACTATGTGAATAGAGGTGTCGAGGTCGAACATAGTAGTCCATTGTCTAATTACCGGTCATTGATGTATACCGTTAACAGACACAAGATCACCCGCCAATAATGAAAATGGGAATCAAGGTACTAGAGTGAAAAATAACAAGTGTGAATAAATGCGTTGAGGTCGAACACTTGAGAGGATCCATCAATCAGGGGACATTGATGTATTCCCAAAAAATAACGATAGCGAGAGAACCTACCACTGATGATTGCAAGTCTCAAGGCACTCAAAAATGACTCTAGATTCCTATCCCAGAATAAATGATATGAAGTTGATGGGATGAAATCCACTAGAAGGAGGGAATTAAGGCATCCCCCATCATCCAACACGAGGTACTCAGCAAATTTGTATAATGTGGAAGGACTCGATCATAATGTGCACAAACCAGTAACTGTACCGGGATTGGCCAACATGCACAGTCAAGATAACTGAGGAATGGCTGAATCGGGTTTCAATTTCCTTTGAACAAGAGCATAAAGGTGAATGGTGATTGAATGTAGGTAGCATAGACTCTATATACAAAACTGGGACATCTCTGCGACACAGGAAGCATCGACAGAGGCTCCATAGGGACTGGAAGCTTAACCAGTCGATGGAGATAAACTTAGATAAACGAGTACAGCTCCTAAAGTCAAACTACTAACCCAACCAACGGATGTGATATACAGTGCTCTATTCGAAGGAGACACGACTCGACTGCTGCCAAAGATAACATATTTTCTTGTCTGGATTTTTGGTTTTTTTTTTTTGGACTTTTTCAAATATTTGAAAAGCTTGAAAAAGAATAAAATCATTTTATAGTTACAAACTAGGAGGAGATGAGTGTCAAGGGACAAAAAAACTAGTTCCAAGTAGTGGAACATACTTATGCTCAATGCAAGGACATATGTGTAAGATAGCGACACTCGGGGGAACGTCCCCTCCTGGTAAAAATTGGGAATCAAGTTGTAAAGGATATATAAAATGGCTTTGCGTGGCTACACATGAGACAAGCTCGGGCTGTATGGCTGATACTCAAAGTCAGGGAAGCCGGCATAAGGCTCAATGAGGCAGAAAAATCTCATGATAATGCAATTACAACTTGACATAAGGGAGTCCTAGGGAAACAGGTCAGCAAAAAGATCAAGAGGAGTATGAGGCTCTTGAGAAATGACATGGTGATACTATACAATGGACTCCCACACCCTAAAGGAAAAACTGTCGACATGGGTACCAAATCCAAACAAGGATCTAACTAGGGTACCCATGTAAGGTCAAGCTCTACCATTCAAATGATGTCACTTCTATAACAGCAAGAAGGTTTCGTGATAGGATAGAATGGGTTCGTACATAAGGTTATAATGAAACGGTCATAAGGTCATGCAAAATGCAAAAGGAGGTGAAATCTAACCTATATGCCAGTTTAAACATCATACCTGAAATCGACATGAACGGGTCAAAATAACGATCGAAACAACGCTCAAAATGGTCTCCTACATCATCATATTAGTCAAAAATAGTCCAGAAGGGTCAGAAACAGTTCAAAACTATAGAAAGGGGGTAAAAATTTTCAAAAATTTGAAATTTTTTCTATAAATAGTAAAAAATTCAAAAATTACATATCATTTGAAATTTTTACTCAATTGAGCTCAGAACCTCAAACGTGAATTCCAGGAGTTTCGTCCGAAAAAATCCGACACCGTTTTTTCCAGGTAACTTCCCATGCCCTGCTCTTCCATTTGCATGTAAATTTTTCTAATTTCCATGGTCAAAATCAATTTCTAGGTCAGTCTAAGATGGTCGATTTGGCCCACATGAAAATCGGGGATTTTTTCGCGTATAGGGTTGGCTATATGCGGAAAAATGGCCCAAACCCGCGTACATACGCGGCTGTTTTGCAAACAGTCGCATATGCGGCTGCGCTTATGGTTTTTTAAGACTATAATGACAAAAAATTAATTTAAATGTGCAGGATGGTTCTAGAATGGAAGGAGAGAGAACACAGGGATGTATAAGAAGTTGTACGGGGTGATCTAATGGCTCAACAAGCTCTACATGCATGTGGGCTATATAATTTTTGGTGTCTTGGTAGCCTTAGGGCCAAACCAAGACTACTGCAGATGCTAGTAGACTATTGGGATCCTGACTCGGAGTCCTTTCAGATTGATCGAATGTCCCTCATGATATAGGTGGAGGACATATACTTCATTACAGGATTGTCCCGACGGGGAGAGGTGGTGAACCTACGCTCTCGCGGGCCTGGAAGTGGCCTCACTATAGATGAGTACATAGCGATTTATTGTTTTATGGACACGAAAAAGGTTGGGAGTCAGATCCCGACAAACTCCATACAAGTGCTAGGCCTGAAGGCCATACTACTGCCACTCGGCAGGATAGCAGGGCTAGCCTCACTCCACCAGGCCTCGTGGCCATTGATGTTCTATGCAGTGGAGTGCATGAGATGCATAGTTTATGATTGGAGTACTGTGTTGTTGAGCAACATGAAGCAGTAGCTCAGTGACTGCAAGATGGGCAGGGTACAAAACTTCGGTTTTGGTAGTATACTGAGCATGTTCCGGGGCTAAGCCCTAGAGTTGACATTCCTCCTCACGGGGTTTGAGATCCAGCCCAACGACGTTGGGAAGATGTGATGCATAGACTGGGCAGAGGTAGGGTGTCTAAACCCTACCCAGCTGATTTCTTTCCATGGTGGCAGCGGCAGATAGTTTCCATCGATGATTACCCCTATGTGGGGATAGATTTCTGGGGAGATCTGGACATGCCCCTACCACCAAGAACAACATACGGTGACATTGGTAACGAATCCCAACCCTCTTTTTAAAGGTTTTTGAATTATTTAAAGTTTTGTTTTTTTTTATATATAGAACCAAAAGACATGTTTTTTGTGTGACAACACATAGTGACAATCTGTCATATATATGCAGATGTAGGACCACAACGGCCTGACGGTTTCCCTCATCATAGATGGAGGGGAAGAGGAAATAATATCATGGGTGTGGATGTGGAGCAGGCACTCTAGAGCATCCACACAAACTTTGTGCGAATGACACATAGAGTACCCATGGCGCAGGTTGAGGAATTGCTTGAGGCCATGCAAACATCAGGTGGTAGGTGTACCATGAGCATGGGTGCGGTTGTTTCGACGGCTAGCTAGAGCCATGGTGACTTTCCATGATCAGAAGCCCCCTCCTCCTCCCTAGGATTAGATACCTAGGAGTGACACATTTTTGTATTACCATGTATTATATTTTGGTGGCTAAGAAGCCCCATTTTTGTATTATGACACTTATGTATTATGACGTCACTTTTGGATGTTTAATGAAATTTTTTTATGATGATCGATTTTATTTATTTACATGTGTAAAAATGTATGTTTGTGATGAGATTATGGTCTGTGAAACAAATTCCAATATAACACATAGTTAGCATATGAGTCAGCAACTTGATTATAAATTCTTGGAACATGTATGTATGTTATGTTGTCAAATTGTCGTTCTAACAATCTCACACATAAGAATCTTCGTAATAATGTTGGATCCCTAACATGATACAAGCCATTAAGCTGTGACAGTACTAACTGCGAATCAAGACGTACCTCAAGAGAGAGAACACCATGTGAAATGGAATCCCATAATAACTCGATAACTGCACTATACTCAGCAACATTGTTCAAAGAGGGCCGTAAACATACGCCTCCTGAAGATAATACCTAACCCGTAGGAGTATAAATCACCCAAGTAGCAGAGGCTCAGTGTTGAGTGTGGCGTCTAGCACCATCAGTGAATCCTATGTAAATGAAAGGCTCCATCGACATCTTCCATAAGAAATGAAAGCTAATCAACAAACCATATCACCATAAGAAAACCTAACTATGCAAAAAAAACTGTACAATAATATACAACAATCAGCCCTGGCTAAAGATCATGCATATTATTTTTTAAGATAGAGCCCATTTCTAGGCTGCGCCAAGGCTATCCCCTCATAATCTACTAGCTCATAGGTGCCCTTCTCTAACACACGTTTGACAACATAAGGACCATGCCACATGGGGTTAAACTTTCCTGCCCCCAAGGGTTCTTTAGCTTGATCCCACAAAAGGACCAAATCTCCTTCACTAAACCTTCTTGGACAGATAGATTTACAATACTAGACCTTAATGCGACACTTATTTACTTCTAGAGCCACTAAGGCATCTCAACGCTGCTCATCAAGCTGCTCTAAGTGGACCAAACATTCCTCCAATGGGGAAGTGTATGGTAAAATCTCTATGGCTAGCTTCAATGAAAGTATTTCGCATTCAACTGGCAAGACAAACTCCACTCCATGTACAAGCTGATATGGAGAAAAACTGGTGGCAGTCTTAACCGTGGTTCTATAAGCCCACAAAGCAGGATATAACATGATATGCCAATTGGTCTTTCTTTGTGCGATGGTTCATTGGAGAATGGACTTAAGTGATTTTTTCACTTCTTCAACTTGTCCATTTGCTTAAGGGTAATAAGAAGAGGAATGCTCCTGCTTATACCCTAACTTCAAGGTCAACTCTTCCATCATTCGATTCTGAAAGTGCCTACCATGGTCAGTGACAAGCTCCTTCAGAATACCGAACTGAGTAATGATCTGGTTGAATATGAAATGCGTGGCTATCTCACCGTCGGATTTAACTGTGGGCATAGCCTCATCCCATTTTGTGAAACAGTCAACAGCCACTATAATATGATGATTCCCCCCAGCTGAAGCTAGGTTGCAATCCATGAAGTCAATCCCCCACTTAGTGAAGGGATCGGCGGTGATAATCGGATGTAATGGAGCAGGATGTGAGTGCATATTATGTGCAAACACTTGGCAAGGGTGGCACTTCTTGACCGCATTAACACAATCTTTAAAGATCAACAGCCATAAATAACCCGCTCTCAAGAATTTTTGGGCTGTAGAAAGCCTGGATAAATGACCACCACATGCCCCTCCATGGCAATCATTCAGCACAAGCCTAGCCTCCTCATGAGTTAAACAATGACGTAAAATGGAATCTACCCCACGGCGGTACAATGTGTTATCCACTATAAGGTAGTTCTTGGATATGTGACGTAACCATTGTCGTTCATCCCGTGAGAGGTGAGTAGCGACCTTCAATGTTTGTAAATATATAATGATATCTCCATACCATGGATCCAAAGTTGAGATCAGGAAAATGTGCTCATCGACAAATGTATCTTCACAAACTTCCTCCTCCTCCTCGCTTGGGAAATCAGATATAAGCTCTGCAAAAATCAACGATTTTTTCGATTTTACCGAAACAAACTTGAGATCGAATTCATGCAATATGACAATCCACTTATTATACTTTCCCCCGATCATCCTTCTAGTGAGGATGAACTGAAATAGATTGACATGGGCTACCACCAAGGTCTGGCGAAGGAGAATGTAGTGCCTCAATCTTTGAACCGCATGAACGGTAGTTAACGCAAGTTTCTCCACATGGGAATAATGGATCTCCAAATCTACAAGGTTTTGGATCAAATAATATACGACATGCTCATGGAGCTCCTTATCCCCCTGAACCAAAACCATACCAATCGTCTCCATGGATGTGACCACATAAAGAAAAAAGTCATGGCTATAGTCAGGTGGACTAATCACAGGAGCCAATGCTAAGCGGCTCGTTTAAGTGCATCAAAGGACTCCTGGGCTCACTCATCCCAGAAAAAGGTAGCGTCCTTCTTCAAAAGACGCATAAAGCCTTTAGTAAAATTGGAAAAGTTAACCATAAATCTCTGCAAGAAATTTTCCTTGCCTTGCAGACATTGAAGATGTCTAATGTTTCTCGGGGGAGACAATTGAAGTATTTCCTCAACCTTTAAGGGGTCAACTCTTATACCCTCCTTGGAGACAATCAATCCTAACAAGTGACCAAACTTCACGCAAAAGATGCACTTATGAGGATTTAACCTAACCTAGTAGTGGAAACACCTTTCGAATACTAATCTCAAATGGTAGGAATGACGCACTCTCAGACGAGAATGAGCAGCAAGGTCATCCAAAAAGACTTCAATAATCGATTTTGAGATCATGGAAGATCAAGGTCATAGCCCGCTCAAATGTGGCTACGACGTTTTTCAAGACTGAAAGGAATCTTCCAATATGCAAATGTACCCCAAGGACAAATAGATGCAGTTTTATGTTGGTTCTCGGGTTTGATCTGGATCTGTTTGTATCCGAAAAAACCGTCCATAAAGGAAAATACCTTGCTTCCCACACACTCATCCCAAATTTGATCAATAAATGGTGTGGGAAAATTATCCTTAGGATGGGCATGATTCAAGTCACAGAAATCAGTGCATATATGGATCACTCCCTGCTTCTTATCAACCATAATAGGGTTTGAAACCCACTTCATCAAGGGAATGAGATAGATAAAACCGACATTTAACAGTTTTTCTATCTCAGCCTTAATCGCAGGTGCTTTTCTAGGATTCACCGCACGCAAGCATTGTCGAACAGGATTCGCACCTGGGTAGGTCTTGATTTCATGTTCGACAATACGAGGGTCGATACCTGGAATTTCCTCGTATGACCAAGCAAATATATCACGAAACCCTTTGAACAACTTGGTATACTCCTGAATCTCAGCATGGGAACATTCTACCCCAATATAGGCATTCTCAATATTTCCAGGATCGCGACAGATATTGATAGGGATGGTAGGAGATATATTCGCCATGTTTCCATTAGCCATCAGACCAAGAGAGCTCAATGGAACTACGGAAATACCAATTCGCTCACTAAGAATCTCCCTGAAGTCCTCACACTCCATATGGTCAAGCTCAGGAAGAAAATAATATCTATGATGTAACTCTTCCCACGGTGGCTCAACCCCAGACATGGCCTCAATAATAGATTCATCTGATGGAAAAACACTATCAAGGCAATCATGTGCGTGAGAGGATTCAATTGCCCATGCAGGAAACACATATAGGTCCTCCTCCTCCATTCATGAAGAGGAAGGACTATGCTCTGCAACACATTCAAGATTCGCTTGATATGCTATCATTGCTGCAGGCAACGACACGTCTATTTTGATAGGATTATTCGAAGGATTCGGTAAAGGAAGAATCCATCAGTCTTCCATATGGGTAGTGCGAAAAGACACTGAATTCAATGAAGATGAAGCCCCACCGAAACTATACCCGATCATAAGAATGGGTGCAGAAAAACTAAAGGTTCCCATAAGGGATGGATACATGCCAACACCCACACTCCCAGTTGCCGGCTGAGAATGATCAATAATCAGGATGAAATCTCCCAACGATGCAGTAACACTCGGATTTTTGAATGATGTCTAATCAATCGTAACAATCTTCCCATTAAATGGAAAGCATACAACTCGAAATAGAGAAGAAGTTATGGCTTTCATACTATACATCCAATTCCTACCCAGTAACAGACTGTAATCAAGGGGCACATCAACCACCTTGACCTCGATCGAAACGGTCTTCCCTCCCAAACAGACCTTAAGAGAGAATCCCGTGTGGCCGAAAAGATATACCATTAAAGGCAATCAACATGGTAGCGGATTTAGATAGCTTGGGGGAACCCAAACCCTTCCAACATGACAAAGACATCATGGAAGCAGCAGCGCCTTTGTCAATCACAGTGCGTTTGATGGTCATGTTAAGACATTCTACATGAATCAAGAGAGACACATAGTAAGGAAAGCGAGGTTGTAGTCCCATGGTTTCAAATTTGATGACGGAGGAAGAGTTATCATTGTTAACACCAAGAGTAGAAAACAAATCCTTCCTTTGCGATGGACAACTCTGAAGAACTTCAAGCGCAGACATCACACAAGGAGTGTGGCCCAAATCCTCGACAATAGAATAGTTCTGGGCAGCTCGGGCATTAGGATTGTGCTCCGAATTCTTTAATAATCCCTTAGGAATGCGAGGTACACGAGTCACAACCTTAGTAGCACGCACCATGTTGATGCAACCATGACCACTACGGGCTTCCAGCGGATCTTGATCTCCACCAGACTGATCATGGCTCCTAGAGTTCATGTTTTGATTATGAGTTAAAGGGTTAGTTAGCACAGCTGGGCCCTGTGCTATGAACCTCGAGGCGTCTTCCATACGAGGGAACAAGTGAGTGAGGTGGTCATCCTTACACAATTTGCAAGGAAACTTATCCTTACATTTAGACTGCTTGTCCCCCCCAGCATTACGAGAATTCTTGTCATTAAAATTGGCATTTTCATTCCTATTCCCACCCTTATGATTGTTTTCACCCTTTTTCTTATTCCTTCTGGGTTGTTGGTTACCCTTCTAGTCTGACGATTGCACCGAAAGCACACTCGCCGTTTGGGTGGGTTGAGACGAAGTTGTGTCTTGTCTCAAGGTAGATTGGTTGATAGACAATTGACCCAACTGTTGCACAACTGAATCTGAATTTTTGGTACTCGTACAACCGACAATGCCATCGGCATGTGGTCCAGGTTTGACCTTAGGGTCGAAACTAGAACGCAGAGCGTTAGGAATAATCTCATATAATAATCTGGATTGAGCATAAATCAAATCCAATTCATGCACCCTAAAAATGGCTTGTTCCTCATTCTGAACTCTAGACGTAGAAACATCCTTTGCTATATAAGGCAGTAATGATTTAAGAAACCAGTCGAGGAGAAACTCCAGCGGTATGAACGCTTTAATCAATCTCTTCCGTCTACGCCACTCTTGGATATGGTCCAAGATATACATGGCTTTGTCTTGCCGAAATGTCGACAAGAGTTCTGTACCAACGTCGTAACACACTGGTAGCTAGAAGTGATTGATAAAATTCATAGATAGGTCATCGAACAAAACGAATGCCCCCCTAGGTAACTCTATGTACCATTTCGATGCAGGCCCGGTAAGGGTGCGTTGAAATAGCCTTAAATGGATCGAATCATCGTGTAAGGAATTAGAAAAGCACCAAAGGTGAAATATAGTAACATGTTCACTAGGATCTTCTCCTGGTTTGCCCACAAATTTGGGAATGTTCGAGGGAAGCTTGTTAGGGATAGCCGTCCAAGCCGGGTCATGAGATACCGGATCGTTCGTTAGTCTCGACAAGTTAGGTAAATTTAACGTTGCGAGGAAAGGGAGCCTAGGTTGAGCAGGTTGATGCCACGCTCCCTGATAGTTTTGATTCACATAAGACTGATTACCATAACCGCCATGGCCATGGCCATAGTACCCTCCTCCTGTTTGACCCATGTAGGGTGGCATGGAAGCACCATAATGTGGTGTACCTTGACTATGTGGAGCTACAAAGCCATAATTCGAGGAGTAAGTGGGTTGTTGATACCCATACCCATAAGGTGAATAACGATGTCCATACTGCGGTCGATAATATTTTCCATGAGAGGCTCCATAAGATGTCCCATGAGATGTACCATGATAAATTTCATAAGTAGGAATATGGGGAACTCCCTGCGATAGACCAAAAGACATTCCAGAAGTAGGAATATGACCTCCCGAGACAACAGGAGGTACTTGACTTTGAGACATGACTACACGAGTAGCAGCAGTACGAACATGACTGGTAGCAACATTCCAACTCAAAGGACCATGTGAATGAGGGGAAGGAATAACATTCGAAGAACTAGGAATAGAGGACGAAGGAACATGTGAAACGATGTAAGTGTTATTCCCTATAGTCACTCGTTTTGGTTCTAGTATCCGAATAGGACTACTAACACCAGGTCTAGGGAAAACATGTGATGTAGCCTCCACCACCGGGATGGAGGGTGCAATGTGACTCGTGCTCCCAAATCTCTCCGCATGGAAAGAAATGGGAATGCCCCCAAGCGTAGTGTTAGGTTCAAATTCTGACTCGGTATGTTGTGCTAGATCATGTGCAGGGATACCAGACATGCCATAGCTAACATAACTAGTGATCGCAGGTTCATGATGAGTCTCGTTGCCCGGAAACCAATACCGATGACCTGTGAATGAGGGATCATACCCAGAGTGTGTAGGTATATCAGGTGAAGGATCATATACAGGAATAATATCTTCCTCCCCAACGTATTGAGGTGGAGAGGACATCTCAGGAATTTCATTTTCATGATCTCCCATCATGTGTGAATCAATCTGAGAATTAGTCCGCCTGGACAATCTATTTCTCTATCCCAAAGGAAGAGGAGATGTGGAAGGCGGAAGTCCTGATAAACGATGAGAATGGTGAAGTGCCACACCCGAATCCACAATGACTCAAAAAATGGAAAAGACTCTTCTAATTACGCAAACCCTAAGCAAGCTAGCATGCACAGAGCATACACCTATATAATCTAGAGCCAGTCACAAGCAAACAAGGGTAGGATATGTGAGCTCCCGAATGAAGCAGGTATGTCTCACCCAGGAGAGGCTTGAGACTCCCATACACAACAAGCGGTGGTTCGTAACCAATTATTGTGGCCCTCAACTTCAACGCATATAGCGAATATGTTGTCCGACCCCAACCTGGCCGAGACACCTGCAGAATAACCCTTGCAAAGTACCCCCTCGATAACCTAGGTAAGGCCACTAAGGTCACCTCAATATAATCAATGCTCAGGCGGACAGTCGCAGGCGGGATTGACCATATGGGCAGGGAAGAAAAGCCCAAAACTCTCGAAAGATCCCCTAGATATGAATACAATCCTGGAAATATCTCCAGTGCTACTCAGTTATGACTAGGGGTCATCTCAATCAATAACCGCTAACACTGCCTTGTGCTTAACTCCCTTGTAAGAGCAGGATCCTGAGAAACACTAATTATACCAAGGAATTTCACACTCTCACCTGGATAGACACATACATGTTTTGTTTAGTGGTCTTGGAGAATTTACTCACAATGAACTATTCCAAGACCCTAAAACCTAATCTTGTTGGTGTACCCTATAAAAGGAAATAGTGTAATCCATTTTAATTAAGTGTTGATTTTACTTGGCTTATTACTCAAAAAGGTAGATGATCGTGCAACCAATGGTGTTATGACACAACATGAAGTAAAATGAAAACCTAACAATCAATGCAAATGCATTGTGTCGAATGAAAAACAGGGCATGCTACTACGTGAAATGAAAAAAATTCTTCAAATGACAAATGCAATCATTCCTATATGAAAGCTTGACTAATACTTCTCTAAGTAAACCTAGTGCAAGTACCATGCAAAATGCAAAGTGCAATGATGCATAATGATGCAAAGAAGCAAATATTTTTGGATTTTTTGAATAAAAATGAGATAATAAAGCAAAAGAATGACTCTACCACCCCCAGCCTCTGCAAGCACTATCAAACAACACCCAAGCAAATCACTAAGGTAAAAGAGACCTAATGCACTAATCCCAAAACAAAAAATAGAAAATGCAATGACAAGAACATTCTTAAAAAACAATTTACCCTAAAACGCATCTCTGGTTAGAAACAGAGGTGTATACAGACTCTAGAAGCATTTAAGGAGACTCAGCAATCAACCAAACTCACCCAGAAACACTCAATCTTCCTCTAAAAGTCAAAACTCAGGGCATACGCGACTGTGTGCAGAAAACTCACGTATATACGCAGATATCTCAGTCAAAACCACATGTACAAACGACTATGAGGCAAAAACTCGCGTACAAGAAGAAAAAGAGATAAAAATGAAGGCAAATAGATAAGCTGAGACAAAATTGACCCCTATCAGACGATACTAGGAAAACATGCCCCCATACTTGACTCAGAAACAGAGAAATCAGAGCAATTCAAGAACATTGAATGCCGAAAAAAACCCCAAAGGAAAAATGACTAGGACCTCCCCAGCAGAGTCTCCAATTCTGTTACGAAGAGAAATTCCTATGGCTTGGGGTACCACAACAGAAAGATTAACTCCAGAAATCAATCCTTTCCTATATGCAAGAGAAACCAAACATCTAACACTAAAGGATCTCGATTCATGCCTTATTTTAGATGGTTGATGTAGATCCCCATTGAGCTTTTCCACTTCCTCTTGTATTGGCAATTTGCTTCCTCAACATTTAGCAAACAAGATAAGCATACTATATATAATTGTGTTATATCTACTCTAGCATATATAATCAATAACATATAAGCATTTAAAAAAATCCATGGATCAAATACTCATTTAAATACACATTATTGGACAAGAAAAGATATTTCTATTGATATAAAACAGAGATTACAATAGTGACAACCTCTGTTGGCATGTCTGCGAATCGGAGAAACTAAGTCCCCCACTTGGGCCTTCACCACTTCAATCCTCCATCTCTTGATAGCAAGCTCACAAGCAAAAGGAAATATTGGGAAGAACACAAAGTGCTCCAAGGGACAAAGGGATGCAAACTCAAGTATAAGCGCCAGCAACAATGGACTATAGTTTTCTTGCTCTTCAATTCCTCCTTCTTCAATGTATCCAAAGGGTTCCTTATATAACTCTTCAATGGGGCAATAGAAGGTCGAACATGAGCGATCTCAAGGAATATGGAAGGCCAAGAGACAAGTGTTTCAGATCCACATCAAGGAAAACTCCAAAATAATTTGTCCTTTTGCACACATCCCGATGTATGCAGGTTTAAGGGTCAAATCCGCGTATATACGCGAGAAAGGGATTAAATGCTGTGTATGGCAATTATTGCATGTTTTTAGGGATGATATTGGAAACATCAAAGGTACAAAAATGGTCCATGGGGTCTAAAGAGTCTGCAGAGGGACAGGGAAGGCCATAAAAGCGTGATCCACCATGTGTGGTAAAATCAGTTGTAACACCCATGTCGGTCGAAAATAATTCAGACACCAAATTATATGAATGGTAGCTAGAGAACTAAGAAATGAACTCAATATATTTTTGGTCAATTCAATCCATTCCCCATCGATAAAAGAAACAATTCTTCATAATTTCTATAATAACAAAAATATTTGAGAAAAAAACAAGAAAATACACGAGAAAAGTGGAACTTATTGTTTTACCTCCATTGTTCCTGCATAGAGGATGTGACTCTCTTGTAATGGACATCAATATAGTCTCTAGAAATGTTAGAGAAGAAGGAATATTGCAAAGTATGGTAGAATCCTTCACTGAGAAAGAGACTAGATGGTGGGAGAAACATTAGTCAGATTGCACATGTGGACAACTGCTTTGACTTATTTTATGGAAATTTTTGGTAGGAATAAGCTAATAACAGAAGTACAAATCCAAAAACATGTGCAAGGCATGGACCCATACATCCACATCTACAAATTCCAAAAGAATGGAAGAGACTGGGCTATAAAGATGAGAAATTTTGGGTGCAATTTTTCCCTGGTACATTAGAAGATCTTCCTGAGAAATGGTAATAGATAGAGGAAGTACAGGGGTGGAGCTTTTACTTGGTAAGAATTAAAAAAAATTATAAAATACTTTTCTTTCTCCTCAGTAGAATAATGTGTTAAGGAAGAAATTGAAGAAATCAATAAATTTATAGAACCGACAAATATTAGCACAGAGACCAAAGGATAGCGATATAATTCAACATGCAATAAAATTTCGACCAAGACAGTTCAGTTCTCAACACGACTAGAATTGGAAAATGATGCAATTGTTAGTAAAAGCTTTTGTTGGAAATTATATTACCTAACAACAACAAAACCTGTAAAATCTATAATGAAATTGGTTGTGAAGGAGAAAATAGATGAAGAAATATTCATAGAAAAAAAATCCCTTCCTTCCTTCATAGATTTTAATGAAGGAGATCAACCAATCAATGAAACAAGGGCACTAGAATGGATGGACCTGTAGATCAAAATCAAAGAAGTTGACATATCAAACAATGACCGACAAAAAATGGAAAAGATTGGATATTATTGGAATGAACAAGAAACAACCAATATAATTATCTTGTTGAAAGATATCAAGATGTTTTCACTAGAGACTATAAATATATGAAGAGCTTAGTGCAGTAAATGGTTGAAATGAAGATAGACATCAAAACAAATACTAAACTAGTGAAAAAATGCCCGTAGAAATTGTCTCATAAATACAAAGATATTTTTATGCACCAAGTCCCAAAAATAGCATAAAAATAGCAGAAATAGAACAAAAGAGAGAAATCCATGACTTAATAATGAAGAACATAGATCAGTAACAATCCTCTTCAAGGGAGGAACCTCCTTACATAATGTACTATGTACCCAAGACAAGACAATATACAATGCTTACTCAACTAAAAATATATCCTTGCTATATATAGGAGACAAAGGTGTACACAATAAATAATAGACCCGCTAATAGATCTGAGCCTGCATCAATAATATGTAATACATCACATGGTCACATGAATGTGAGGCATCATTTGAAATTTTGAAGAATAAATTAGTTGAATCTCCCATTCTATGATTCCCAAATTGGTCGATAAAATTTCATTTCCACATCGATGCATCAGGCGTAGCACATTGTGTGATCCTTACACAACCTGGATAGGGTGGAATGGACTATCCCAATGCAAATTTTTGTAGGAATCTCAACAAAGCCAAAATAAATTACTTGACGACACAAAGAGAGGTCCTTGGCATGATTTCTACATTGAAAAATGATAGACACTATTATTGGATAATTCATTCATCTTCTACATCGACCATCAAGATCTGAAGTATTAGTGAATAAATCACTCCACCATGGTCATATATGTCGATGGATCCTCCTGTTCCAAGAATTTGAGTTTTAAATAATTGTTCGACTAGGTAAGACAAACATCGGCCCCAACCACTTGTCCAAAATGGAAACATGAAAGGGTCCAAATGAGATCAATGATGAATTACTCAATTCTCACTTATTTTGAGTTATAGTAGTACCAACATAACTAGAGTATATTGTGTAGTATTTACAAGGGTCGAGCACTAGAAGGTATGTCTGAAAAGGAAAAGAATATCTTAGCAATGAAAGTTGTGCCCTACAGTTTAATAAGTGAATTCTTATACAAGTTGGGAACAGATGAGATAATACAACGATGTGTACTAGAGAATGAGTGACACTGAATAAATATTCTCAACACATGTAGGAAAATTTGATAAATTCCAAAGGATGGGATGAAAATTACTTATAAGAAATGAAAATACTTTTCTATCAATTAATCTGAGTCTTGCATTTGAAATATGGGCTATTGACTTCGTCGGTATGTTCTCAGTCCCTGACCAACAGACATGAGACTAAACATCATCACAACAATCGAATATGTCACTAAATGAGTCGAAGTTGAAACAACGAAAACATGTTCAAGTGAGGTAGAATTAAAATTTATTTATGAAAATATAGTCACAAGATTTAGATGTCCTCTCAGTTTAATAAGCGGCTAAGGAATGCACCTTTTAACAAAACAAAAAAAGTGCTACTAAAATAATTCATGATAAACCACCAGAAGTGCACGACCTATCATCCACAGTTGAATAGAGATATCGAATATTTCAACAAAACTTTGACTAAGGGACTGGAAAAAAATTGTAATATTGATAGAGATCTCTGGGATGGCAAAATTTCCACTATTATATGGGCCTATTGAATGGAATACAAAATATCGGCGGGATAGATGTACTTCAAGCTAATCTATGGGAAAGAAGCATTCATCCCTCTACACTTCAAATAACATGCCCCAATAATAGAAAACGTGCTTTATTTGGATATTGTTTATTGAAAAAGAGAATATGAATTTTTATATAAATAAACTTGAAGAGCATAGAAAAATGGAAATACATTGCCAAGAAGTCCAAAAGAAATCGAAGAAATATTGGCACGACTGGCAGATATGATGGAACGATTTCACAGTCGGACAACTTGAACTATTATACGATAACAAGATAAAATGGAAACCTAAAAAGATGCACATTGCTTGGCTGGGCTCGTATATCATTGAAGAGATGAATAGTAATTGGCCGGTTTAACTAAGGTCTCTATAGGTACGAGTTTTATCCAAACTTATCAATGTATCTCAATTAAAATTATACAAATTCTAGAGTGGGTTCAACACCAACCGATAGTCATGTTGCTATCTGGTCAAACCCCGCACCCAGCACGTTGATTATTAATTTGTAAATTAAATGCAATTTTGAAAAAAATGGGAAAGAGAAAAACGGTTAGAGAATGACTTATATAAATACCAGCATATATCCAAATCCTAAGCTCTATCAAGCATCAAGAAGGATCAAATCTCTTGAGGTGCAAACCTCTTCTCAGGTATTACACTCAAAGAAGTTTATAATAAACTTGCTATATAATAAATCAAAGTTACTTCAAACTAAATTAAATAAAAATAAAAATAAAAATAAACTTAAACTTATATAAATTCATCCTTAAAAATAAAATGAAACCAACAATATACTTAGGATATATTATATAACTAAATCACTTTTATATGATTAATTATATAGCTATATCAAAATCTATATTCATAGATTAATGATCACGGTAAGTATTTACTATTTATAATTAATATTCAATTGATTTTGGTGTATATAATTGCACTATACAATTAGAAGAATTTATTTAAAACATTACATGCAGTCACAATAAGCATTATTTAAAACATTGCATTTAGTCATAGTAAACATGACGATGATGAAATTTTAGTGTTAAAACTCAATTTAGTATATGAGAATTATATATAAATAAGAAGGATTTGACCAAGATCCTTTATGTGACATTTAGCATGACACCCTATTAATTATCCAAAGTCAGCCATACATAATTACAGAAAATTAAGAACAACAGAAATAAAATAAAACAATTACCGAAATATCTTAAATTCTCAGATATTTTCCAACTAATACAATTGATTTATAAAAATAAAATCAATTTATGAAATCTTCAAACTAATCAACCATCGAATATTAAAGATTTATTTTTCCAATAATGTTTTTGTCCTTAAACAGTAGCCATTTATATACTTCTTGTTTTCACGTAAAGTATTCCTCGAAGAAAACCATGAAGTCCCCATCATTTCTTATTACAAAAATACGATGGACCTCACTAATTCTATTTCCAGTTTTTCAAATATAGATCACTGGTCACTGTTCAAGGTACAGGACTTACGTACTCAACTTTCTTACAATGTCCTTCTCAAGTTGATATATTAAACCACGAGTTCTATTAAACCCACGATTTTAGTAAGCAATATTAAACGAGTAAATAAATATTATTGTAAGCTACCACTACCTGGAATCGAAATTAGTTAGATGATTGTTAAAAAGGTAACCAAGAGATTGTATGAAGAAAACGTGAAAACAGTTCTTTCTATCATGGAATAGCTGACAATGTCTGTTTGTCTCAGTATGAGATTTGTTCCATGCGTAGAACCTTACCTTCGTATGCCAAAATTGACATTGGGTTGACATCATACTAATAAATCATCTCCAAATTCAATGATTACAGTCGTTATTATAGCAAGTGAAGTTACAATCAAAGCACGCTCTTAAATTATAAACTATTTATTACATTCCTCCATAGTTACTGCACTGCTATTTTAAAAGTAATGTGCCCCAGATTATAAATCTCAGTTGGACTTTGGCATTTTGAAGTTGTCTCAAAATACTGATCTAATCTGAAACAATCGTGGATCTAACTTTAGCAATATACAGACAAACCCCCCAAAATTGGCGGTTTCAATATATTTTCCATACAAAAATACGAAATGAAACAAATTACTGAGAGCACTTGTTCAGATGTAATTTCAACCACGAATCCATCCACAATAACCCAAGAAAAATTCTTTTCATAAATCCGAGGCTCCAGAGTTCTCTGGAGTACCATGGCATGCTTGTTGGTCACATACTTTTCCAGCTCGCTTACTGCATTTCTGCGCCCATTTTATGTACAAATCAACAAGGTGGAGACCTTTCATAACCATACGATAACCCATTTTGTCTCTCTTTTATAGATTTATTTTTTTAATATATTTTGTATATACATGAAAATATAAATCTTGGCGGTTGTATAGAACAACAATTGTGGATCTTGAAAAACCATATAAGAACTTGATATCCAAAACCACAATTGGCTCAAATATGATATCAAAGGCTTCATTCGTTTCTCTATGATTATCCAACGATATAACTTTGAACAGACCATTAAAGAGGTGAAATCCGATGACCCTACAATCAGGATCAATAATAGCAATCTGTCCATTCTCTGTAGGACGCAGAATGGGATCTGAGACATCTTCCATTTCCCTGTTAATGAGCTGACTGGATTCTGTATCCCACTGAAGTACACAGAACTTGTATTTTTCTGTTGAAATGAAAAGAGAATCATGTTGCTCCCCTTTAAGTCTGAAAAGCTGGAGTGCTGCAATTTGGCCATAAATTGGTACATCAATAATTGGTTGTAAACCTTTCTGTGTTAAAGAATGAATCTCAATTCGGGTACATTTTTCTATGATGAGATTATTATTGTAAGGGCCAGTGAAGTTGTCAATGCAGGGATGAGTGACAGTGGTGGGATTCTAAGCGGTCACAATGTAGTTCCACTTACTCATCTTATTTTACTCCTTTGGCTACTTGTATTCCATTTTTGCTGCAACAAACAATAAATCGAACCTAACTCAGAAGACTCTAGTATTATCGTGGATACACAGGGATGCCCCGTAGATATATAGGAGAGGAAAACTCTAAGCCCAAAGTTATAACATCATGCATTTCTATCATGCATTTCTGCGCCCATTTTATGTACAAATCAATAAGGCGGAGACCTTTCATAACCATATGAGAACCCCTTCTTTATCTATATATTTTTATATATATATTTTGTATATGCAACATGTAGCCGACTTTTACATGAGTAACTTTACATAACGTTACAACATCTCCCTCATAATCAGAAATAATATCTATAAACAGCATTTACACGTTACAACATATCCCTCATAATATTTATAGCCAACATTTACATGAGGAACATTATGGAACATTACGTTACAAGATCTCCCCCACACTGGGCTGTCTCGACGCAATAAAATTATTCTTAGAAATGGTTGATGGAAGGAGATTTCAATGCAATGACTGTAAACTGGAAAGCAGATAATGCACTAGAGAAAAGTATGAGTAGCACTCATTAAACTCCACCCAAAACTCACTAATGAGAAGGACCAACTAGTTGTCCTATAACCGACTAGTCGGCACACCATCAAACAAATCAATCATTTAAGCAAACATCACCCATAGAAAAACTCCATAACCTACCTCATGGACGAAGCCATGAATATCGACCAGAATATATTGAATGGGAAGAAACTTCGCACATGAGAAGCAACCGGAATCTGTCAAATACGTGATTAATTCATTCACCTGCACCCCAAAATAAACCGTTGAACTCTACATATATAAATACTGACCTTGAACAAGACAAAAATCGCTTCTGTAGAAATATTGAGTGAGTCCATTTATTGTTGGACACAATGGCCACAATGAGAGGGGGGTGAATCAGTGTGAAAGAAATTTAAACCTTTTTTACCTTCTTTTAATCAATCAGAGTATATCAATCATTATGTCATCAATTACATAATCAAATTCATCTGATTCATAAGCTCAACCATCACATCAAGAGAGACACAATATATGTAATTTTGATCTTTATTGTTAGAATAATCAACCCATAGTTACCTACATTAGACATTAATTTAATTATTTTTGTCTTATTACCTAGTTTTCCTAGATTCCATTTTATGCTAGTTTCCTTCTACACGTCCTAGAAGTCAACACATGTTAAAATTGAGTCATGGAGCACTTGGGAAACATCCTATAAACCCAATTTAGCATGCCTGCTTTATTCCAGATCCTCTAAAGTGCATATCTTCTTTTTCTGAAAAGCTGCCTTGTTTTATTTCTGAATTAAGGCAAAAGGAAAAGCTAGACTAGGTGTAGTTGCCTTATTTTTTTCCCACATCATCCTCCCTTCTTTTCTCCAAATAAAAACATGTATGAGTTTTCTTTCTATCCTTATTTAGCTTGCCCACTTAACTTAGCCAATTCATGAGCATCTACCTAGATTTGGAAACTGCGTTATGCACATATGGGGGATTTGACTAGATTTGGTAAGCCTGCTTTTTTACTATTTCGAATGGCATCTTTATGCATTAAATTCTCTCATGTAATTATATATTATAGTATCTTATTTCTTCATAAGTTTGGCTATTGTACACTTACTCAATACAGATTAGTGTTATGCTCCAATTTCAGTCTCCTTCGGTGTTAATTTTGCATGTTTGATTAGCAATTTTGTGAGTGTAATTGTTCTATCTCTTGGGTTCAATTTCCACATGGTATCAAAGCCTTTGTATATTGATTTATCTCCTTCCAAATTGTTATTGTAGGTTCGACATCATTGAATGGGAGCGCATTCTGCTGACTGAAGGGGACAATTTCTGAGCTATGGACCAATCTCAGAAGATCATCTTGACTCCATTCAATTTATTTGAGTGGAAAGTTGAGATGGAGATATTGTTGAGAGCGAAAGGTTTCTACAGGGTGACTATGGCAACTGAGGCAGAGCCCAATGCAGCTACAGAGAAAATTAAATGGCACAACAAGAGGGATGAGGCCTATGGTATTTTGTGTCTGAGCCTTTCAAGAGACCTCCTCTTCCATCTTGATGGATTTAAATAACCTAATGAAGTGTGGGAGAATCTAGAAGATATTTTTGGAAAGAAAGATGAGATGAGAGGACATCAAATCGAGAATGAGTTGATCTCCTTGAGTCCTAGTAGCTTCAAATTACTGCAACTCTACTTTGCCAAGTTTAAGGCCCTTGTTTTGTAATTGAAATAGTGTGGGATCGAAAAGAAGGAAGAGAAACTAGTCTTAGCCATACTCTCTAATCCCGGTCCTAACTATTGAGTGTTTTTTTGGACCTTCCATCCCACCAAGTTGACAGCTCGAGCTTGGAATATGCCTAAGCTTGCATAGTTCATGGAATCCCTCACATAGGAGCAAGATAAGTTGGTGATGATGGGAACCATCAAACCTTCCAAAGACCAAGCTTTGGTTGCTGGAGATTCAAGATTGGATTCAAAAACCAAGAAAAAATCTAAAAAGCTACCTGAGAAAAAGAGAGACAAGAACAAGTCTCAAGAGGAGCCCCAAGGTTCCAAGAAGAACTCCCAGAAAAAGAAGAACAAAGGAGAAATGAGCAAGTGCGCATACTGTAGTAAGGGATATCATCCTGAGAGCTCTTGTATGAAGAAACAAATTGACATGTTGACCCAAATCTTGGAGAAGAATAACATCTCCCTTCCTGATTACTCAAAGAAGAGGGAAGGAGGATCAAATTCAGAGGATGGAGAGAGAGTACATGCCTTGGTTGCTAGAACATCAAGCTCACCTAGCTTCATCATAGACTCTAGAGCTTCTAGACATATGGTTTCTACAAAAGAGACATTCTCCTCTCTTGACATGTCGAAAGGTCCACCAATAGTTTTGGGAGATGACTCTCTCAATGATAGTTTGGGGAAGGGAAGGATTGATATTGACCATGGTAAGTTCAATAATGTGTTGTATGTTCTAGGTCTTGCCTCTAATCTCTTGTCATTGTATTAGATGACTCATACTAGGTCTCCAAAGAAGGTCATTTTCTCCCCTAATGATGTTGAAATCACTGAGATTTCAAATGGTAAATTCATAGAAAAAGGTGTTGTTGATCACACTTCGAAGGTATACAAGTTTTCTCATTTTATACCCTACTCAAACCCCTTTCCTCTTTTGATTCATGCTAATGAAGCAAGAAATATTTGGCATGAAATATTTGGCCATCTTAACTACAACTATATTTCTGATTTGAGTGAAAACAATATGGTCATAGGGTTACCAAAGATCAAGTTTTCTAAGGGAGTATGTCAATGTTGTATCCTAGGAAAACACCCAGAGCACAAGTATGAGAAAGCTAGTCATGAGAGAACCTCTGCACCTCTTGAGATGATCCACAATGACATTGTTGTTCCATTGCCTCATATGTCCATGAGCCAAGCCAAATATTCACTAACCTTCATAGATGACTTTTCCAGGTATTGTTGGGTTTACTTCCTAAAGCATAAGTCTAAAGTTTTTGACCTCTTGAAATTCTTTAGAGCCTTGGTTGAAAACCGGTTTGGGAGGAAACTCAAGATCCTCAGATCTAACAATGGTGGTGAGTATGCCAAGTCTGAGTTCATTTAGTATTGTAAATATTCAGGTATTCAAATGCAGCATTCAATTCCTTACACACCACAACAAAATGGTGTTGCTAAGAGAAAGAACAGATCACTGAAGGAGATGGAAACCTGCATGATGGAGGCTAAGACTTTGCCACCAATGTTTTGGGCCGAGGCTATAAAATGTGCATCTTACATCTAGAATAGGGTTCCTCATAAGCATCTTGATGGTATGAATCATTTTGAAGCTTGGAGTGGGTACAAGCCAGGTGTGACCCATTTCAGGATTTTTGGCTCAAAGGCTTGGGCTAGATTTCTAACTGAAAAGAGGAAGGATTTTCAACCCCAAAGCCAAGAGTGACTATTTATTCGGTATTCTAAAGATTCAAAAGAGTACAAGCTTATCAACTTAAGAACTAACAAATCTTTCATTGAAATAAGTGTTTAGTTCCAAAAAGAGCCTTTAGTAGCAGTTGAAGTTGGAGAGTCTTCTTCACCACCAGATCAATTGATTGTAAGTGGAGAGACTAATGAGTTTGTTGATTCTGATATGTATGATAATGATGATTTGATTGCAGATCCTAACATTCCTAAAATACAAAAATTGGTAGCAAAGACCATTCATGCAGTTGGGGAACTAGCCGAAAGTCCTAATGACACTAGGACGACTAGATCTCAATTTGAGAGCGCCCTTTGTGTGAAAGATCCTCTATTTGCTGAGAAGTTCTATTTGACGGTTGAATCATATCCACAAACATATGAATATTCATCACATGATCCAAGATTGAAAACAACCATGAAAGAAGAATTCAGCTTGCTTCAGAAGAACAACACTTAGGAACTGGTTGATCTTCCCCCTAGGAGAAAGCTAGTTCAATGTAAGTGGGTTTTCAAGACTAAGTTTGTTGCTGATGGTTCACCTTTGAAATATAAGGCAATATTGGTAGCTAAGGGATACTCACAAGTACATGGTATTTACTACAATGAAACATTTGCACCAGTGGAAAAGATGGACTCCATAAGGCTAGCTCTAACCATTGCAGCTTCGAAGCAGTGGGAAGTGCATCACATGGATGTGAAGTGTGCTTTCCTAAACGGAGATCTCACTGAGGAGATTTACATGCAAAAAACTGAAGGGTTTGTTTCTAATCCATATTTAGTGTGCAAGTTAAAGAAATCATTGTATGGGCTCAAGCAAGCCCCGAGGGCTTGGTATGCCAAGATTGATGGCTTTTTGCTATCACCGAGTTTTGTTCAATGCAAGTTTGATCCTAATGTCTATTTGAAGTTGATTGATGGTTCTTTGATGATTATTGTCTTGTATGTGGATGACCTTCTGATTACAGGAAGTTTAATGAAATAGATTGCCTCCTTGAAGTATGCAATGAACCATGCATTTTCTATGACAGATTTGGGATTATTGAGCCAATTCTTGGGTCTTGAAATTGCTCAATACCAACATGGAATCAAAGTACATCAGTCCAAGTATGATTTTCATTTTCTGAACAGTTTCAACATGAAATATTGAAAGCCAAGCAAGACTCCCTTCCTTTCAGGATTTAAGCTTGAAGAAGCAGGTTCTTCTCCTATGGTAAATAATACACTGTATAGGAATTTGATTGGGTGTTTGATTTATCTTACACACACTCGACCTGATCTATATTATGTAGTTAGTGTGGCTTCGAGATACATGGATAAACCTCATGAGATCCACTGGAGAGCAGCCAAAAGGATCCTAAACTTTGTTCAAGAAACAAGAACTCATGGGATCTTCTACAAAGAAAAATATGATCTTGATTTGATTGGGTTTACTAACAGTGATTGGGTAGGTCACAACACAGATCAAAAGTCTACATCAGGATATGTGTTCATGCTTACAGAAGGACCAATTAGCTGGTCAAGAAATAAGAAAAGTGCCATAGCACTCTCATCTACAGAAGCAGAGTATAGAGGAGTTGTAAATGCAACAACTTGTTACCACCTAAGTTGTACTTAGTGGTTTTTTGTCAAGTGAGCCTGGTGAATCGAACAAGGATAACTTGTTCGGACTTAAGAAGACCTTTGGAAGTACTTCTGGGAAGTTCTTGTTGTACTATATCACATGTTCATACCCCATGGGGGAATTGTAATCAATGTTCTAGCATGATAGTGTCTGTAAAAGACTCGGTCTCTTAGATTTTATTTATCAATCTGATCAGCCCAGGGTGTTTTTTCCCTTGGTTATTATTGGTTGTTGAATAAACGACTGATAATTTCTGAGTTTTTCACTCCATACCTCCAAAGTTGGGGTGGTCGGCTTGGCATTTAGGCCTATTGAGGTTATTAGAGTCTATGTGTCAATGTATAAACATGCTAGACATCATGGTCGAGTCATATGAACATGTCTAAGTCCCCCTAGGTTTCTTCAATTTTTCAATTTTTTAGTTTTTTCAGTGTTTTCTATTAAAATTTAATTTTTCCAAAACTTAGGCTATTTTTTAATAGTTTAATTGGAAAAATTGATTTTGTAATAAAAGTGGGCCAAATAATCAGTTTTAGTTATGTAGGTGCTCATTTTCAAGCTAAGAGCACCATGTAAACCCATGGACCCACTATTTCCTAGTTTTGAGTGATTTTCCATCACTCAGGTCAGAAAGCCCCAAAAATCAATTATTGATTATTTTAATTAATAACTTGATGAATAATGGAGCAAATCTAGAATCATAGATCAGTGGATTCTCAGCCGATTTGATTGAAATCAGTTAGATCTAAACCAGATTGACAGGATTTGACAAATCCTTGACTAAAGGAGGTGATCAAATCAGATCCAGAGTTGATCTTTAGCAACCTTTATGGGGAATTGCGCCCTCTCTCTCTCCTCCACACGTGTGGACTCTCCTGGATGCTCTGTGGACTGATGTGTTAGTTTATGGGTTGATGTGTTAGCTCAATCAGCCCCCTGGTTGACAAGTAGGCTCAGTTCAGCTTCAGATATGCATTGATTGACTCTCCATCAGCTGATTTGATCTGTCTCCTTGGGATTTGCACCCCCCCTGGGCTAGATCTCCTAGTTTTTGTATATATCCAAGCATAAGCCTCCTCTTCCAAGCTAGTTAGAGTTGGATTTAAGGGCTTGCTATTGTAATACTGTTGTAATATTTTGATTGTTGGAATAAAGAAGCTTTGGATGCCAAATGGTGTAATGATCTCATGTGTGTGGATTAAGCATTGTCTTACGGCTATTGAATTTACCGGCTTTTCTCTCAATTTCTACATCTGAACCCTGTCTGGCTTGAACAATTCAGCTGAATCAATAGGAGTATAGTTGGGCAAGTAAGGTTACTTGTTTTTTCTATATCTCATAGCATATATGTTTGAAGATCTAGATTATACATGTTTAATAAGTTTATTTGCGTGTAATTCTTGTCTCTTTTTCATATATATTCCAGATCTCATGAGGTTTTTGCTGGATTGTTTGTTTAGCTTTCAGGTAGCAAGGATTGGATGAGCTGTGGATCTAGTTTGACTCCACTTTACATCCAAAAATATTTGTGAAGGCATTGCCCCTCTATATTCCACTAACAAGTTTCCATTGCAGATCCATCCAACAATGGGTCTTTCCCCTTCTCTTCCTCCTTTCTTTTAAAATCAATATTTCGGTTACCTGTCTCTTCCTCTTATGATCAGATATAGTTCCAAGAATTGAATATATATTGTTAGATCTATTTTATAAGATTTTTGCTGCTTAGATCTATAATTTCATAAAGAATATTAGTTCATAAAGATAGATCTAGGTGTAGGAAATTCTTTTTTTTGCAAGTAGCTAAAGCATAGATCTAAAGCTTGCTCATAAGGTAGCTTCCTTTTTTGTTCTTCAAAGATTCAAATTCTACAATAAAGTGCACATCTCATTGGATTCCCAAACAGCAAGCCAAGATCCCAAGGAAAGCTTGCTTTCCTTGGTTCCTTTTTGCAGAAATTAGATTACCCCAGTTTAACAATTTTTACTTTTTTTTTTTTTGGTAATTAGCGTGGTGACCCAAAACACTTTTAAAGTGTGTTTGGGAACATTTGATTTTAATTGCTTGCTATTTTTTAGCAGGTATAACATAAAAGAGAAGGAGACTCTGCCAAATTTATGACTCTTGGATGAACCAGAGCTTCCCGGAAGCTTCCCCCACCGCTGTGTTTTAATTCAAGCTTGTTGTAAGCCTTTGGATCCCAGATAACAAGGACCAAAGTGCATCAATTTCAATTTTCTGATATTTTAAATCGCTGCTAATGAAAATAAGAGGTCCTTTCGAATAGGCTCTTTCGAGCCTATTCACCATCCCCCCTGGGGGGATTTGCGTCGATGTCAATTTTTTACTTTTTGTTCATCTCTTTTCAATCTAGCGTAGTTCTAATCTACAGGGTAGTATACTTTGATTTATTATCATTTCCATATTCCATATTTGACATTTCAAAGTAATCTTAATACTTACCCCATGACTTCCCGATTGACCCGAAAGGGGAAAGAGATGCGTGGTAGGACTAATTAGAAAACCGGAATTGTGTATCTATGTTTTCCTTTTCATCAATTGTTTCATCGTCTATTATTAAATTAACCCCTCCTTGATTCCCTGATTGAGATCCACTTGGATCGAAAGAGGTTCCTAGAGGGTTTTCTTTTTATCAAGAACACCCATCTCAAAATTTACTAAAATTGACAAGACTCCGGTGTGTATGCTCTGCACTTGGCTTCGGTTCATCCAATCAGTCAAGCTATATCAAAAGCACTTGAGTGACTAGAATAATTAGGATTCACTCTCCCAAATTGACAAACCATCAGGTGAAAATCCAACACCTAGATCAAACCATTATAGTGGCAAAATACCCAAAGGAAGCGGGAACTCCTGAAAAGTGACCTCGGGGCGCCGATCTCTGTCACACCCTAATGGGTGTGTTATGAAAAATAGCCCCAGAGACTCCATTCAGCCCACATATTCCTTGCGGGTAGTCGTGATGGTTTAGTTTTGGACATACTCCAAGCAGGGATAATTTTAGGGGCGAATTTTATCCCAATGGGCTATTTTTCCATGTTTTTCTCCCAAAAACGATTCACCATTTTGCATTTTTTGAAGCCCTGGGTCGCCCAATTTTGATGGGGTAACATTTTTTGACCCTAAAAATTGCCAAATTATTATATAAACGATATAAAATCCTTGGAAATTAAAACATTTTTTGAAAAATATCGCTAATCATTTTATAGTTGGCGTTTTAAGAATTGGTAATATTCGCCAACATTTATACACTTTTAAATAAATATGGTTCCTTAAAATCATCCCTGACTCCAACTACTCTCGGGTATATCTGGAGTCCCCCCCCCCCCCATTTTCCTATTTTTAATCAACTCATATTTCACATTAACTTAAAACGTACCAAGAGGCAATCGCAAAACTTTCACTCCAAGCACATGCAAGTACATTGATATTATTTTGACTCCATTTTAAGGCATTGGTTATTTTCTTGCTATATATATATATTTTGTCTCAGCATTGTGCTTTCTTGCACTCATTTTGTATCTTGTCATCTATGGTTGTTTATGGTTAAATTTTAAACTCCTAAGTAACTCATTCAATTTAACATCACCGTACTAAATAATTTTTCCTTAGTAACTTAATAGGGTCTACCCCCCTTGGCCTTGTTAGGAGTTGAGCCTAAACAGAGGATTCAAGAACAAGGTGACAGCCTTGACTCGAGACTTGCCCCCAAGGACACACCGAGTGGCTTGAATATTTTTTCCACGTGACCCAGGTGTGTGAAAGGCGGCAACACAAATCAATGTTTGTGGTTGCAGGGGATACTTGGAGAATGTGGCTTCGAATCATATTATTCAACTATTATCTACTGTGATAATCAGAGCACCATTCGAATCTGCAATGATCCATTTCAGAGACATCGAAACAGGCACATTGAGATCCATATGCTCTACATTAGACAACTTGTGCATGATGGTACCATTGATCTACTCTTTTGTGCATCTTCAGAACAAGTAGCAGACATCTTCACCAAAGTTTTTTTGTAAGAAGAAATTCAACAATCTCAAATAACTAACGGGGATTGCTGATCATGCTGTGAAGCAAGATTGATGACAAGATTTCCAAAAAAAAATAAAAATCTCTCCATGTTTAAGGGAGGATTTTTCCACTAGGTTTTTACCTCTTTCCTTGGTTGTATGGACAAGCAGTATGTAAAAGGTGACTAATCCTTGTTGCTATGCCCTATATTTTTTTTATATTTACTCATAAATTCAGGCTTAAGGGTCGGTGTTATAATAATCAACCCATAGTTATCTACATTAGACATTAATTTAGTTGTTTTTGTCTTATTACCTAGTTTCCTAGATTCCATTCTATTCTAGTTGCCTTCTACACATCCTAGAATTTAACACATGCTAAAACAGAGTCATGGAGCACTTGGGAAACATCCTGGAAAACCAATTTAGCATGTCTACTTTATTCCAGATCCTCCAAAGCACATATCTACTTTTTCTGAAAAGTTGCCTTGTTTTATTTCTGAATTAAGGCAAAAGGAAAAGCTAGACTAGGTGTAGTTTCCTTTTTTTCCCCACATCATCCTCCCTCATTTTCTCCAAATAAGTATGAGTTATCTTTCCATCCCTCTTTAGCTTTCCCACTTGACTTATCCAATTCGTGAGCATCTACCTAGATTTGGAAACTACTTTATGCACCTATGAGGGATTTCACTAGATTTGGTAAGCCTGCTTTTTTACTATTTCGAATGGAATCTTTATGCATTAAATTCTCTCATGTAATTATATATTATAGTATCTTATTTCTTCATAAGTTTGGCTATTGTACACTTACTCAATACAGATTAGTGTTATGCTCCAATTTTAGTCTCCTTTGGTGTTAATTTTGCATGTTTGATTAGCAATTTTGTGAGTGTAATTGTTATATCTCTTGGGTTTAATTTCCACATTTATGTATGGTAATGGAAGACTACAATATTATTGATTACAATCAGCACCAACCAATGAAAATAACACCAACTCTCATAACAAGACCCAACCTAGTTTTCTTAGATCCAACTAAAAAATGGCTGAGGAGTCCAGTACTCAAATGCGAGACTCTACTTGCAACAATATCTACTCATGTACCTATGCACATTGATCTCTGTGGATCAATTTTCTCACCACTCTTTTCTTACCAATCTACTCATCAACACTGTTGGTCAATCTTTGCTCTTTTTTTACAACAGCTAGTCAATATATGCTCATCACTTTCATGCAAAATCATCATCAAGTAGTGTCATCATCATCATCATAGTTTGCATCATACAAGGCATCATCAAAATCATGAAGTATAAGTAGGCATCATCATCAAGTATACATGGAGTATGCATGGTCCACCATCATCATCAAGATGAATGCATCAAGTGTGTATCATATCAACATAGGGTTTGCATCATCATTGTTTCAAGTAGAAGGTATCCAACATCATCATCATAAGGAAGTATCATCATCCTAGTATTTCCATCACAAATGATTCACTTCATACTTCATATCACTGTACATACAAAGATACTATTGTATACATCATCACTGTAGAGATGTCATTGTATTCTTCACCCATTACTGTATATATACGTAAATAAGATATCATGGCCATAGGAATCATCTCAACATCAAAATAAAACTTAAAACATGCCACCATAAATATACCAGATCACTATTTAGGTCAGAGCTCAACTACCATTTTATGTATACTGAACATACACTACAATATACTTCATTGTATACTATACATACATACACTATATATATACTATTGTACTCTTCATCATTGTATGCATCAAACATCATATTATTATCCTATATTTATCATCATCATATATTCATCATCTTAGTGTATAGGAGAGCCTCATATCATACCATTGTATTCACACAATATATTCACTGTATTCATTGTGTATACACCAATGTCATCATCATGTAATGTCATTCTGCACACCTCACTGTACATATACCATTGTATTTATGTCATTGTATTGTATGTACCACACTATATGCACTATTATATACATCATAATTCATCACACATTTATACATTTACACACATCCTTTGGTTGTATACATACCTTGCTAAGAATACCTTATGTAGATGACTTCAAACATTCAGAATGTATATCTTTAATAAAAAACCAAGAGTGGAATGATTGGGATATTAGAGTTGAGATCCTTGAATTGTGAATACGTAAGGTTTAGTAGGTGAGATACCACACTCATTAGCTACTACAGGACACATGACCCCTTCAAATATTTTGGGATCAAGACGAAACTAGCTACCATGAGTTCTTTAACTCATTTGATAAAGAGCATTTATTCTCACTATTTGTCTAGAAAATGATGGTGGGATTCAATACTTAATTGTTGCCTCAACAAAAAGGAATTGGTTTCCTTTAAATCTTTGCACAATCAACAATGTAAACACGAGCTGCTATAGGAAACTGGTAAGGAATAAATGAAGAGTATTGAACTGTTATAAATGAAGGAATTGTTCATTCTCCAAAACACACAAAAAACAGTCTGTAACCTTCACCCAGAAATTGGACTATGGAATAGCCTCCAAAGAGTCACGACCTCAAGACTATGTATGATGGAAGAACTTGGGTGATTCCAGACCTGAACTAGAGTATTGATTTCAAATCACCAAATTGGACCAGTAAACCAATTTGAATTAGCTTCCCTAGCAATAGTTAGGTTCTAAATTTAGCAGAACCTCTAAACTTAGTTGTTCAGCTAAGTCCTTCCGCAATACCTTTTCGCAACTCCTTTTCTGCAACTTGTGAGATGTGGGATGTGGGTGTACATTTTTTCAATTAAAATGGACCTCATGCAATTGCATTCCTGCAACGATCTTTCCCCATGTGGGATGTGGGGTGCACCTTTTCATTTTCTGAATTACGACTCCCACAAATTTTCTCCCGCAACTTCGGTTCGAATCGTTGATCTTTTGTGGGGCGAATCTGGACCATTTATTTATTTTCCTTTGTGGATCTAATATCTGACCATTAGAACTGTACGGATCCAATATCCATCTTCGATCTGACTTCCTTTGTGGAATGTTCTTCCTTCCACTATTCTTCTGTGGAACTTCTCCTAGCTGCCGGATCTTCTTATGCTTGATCTCCTCTGTCCAAACCTACACAGGTTTAGATCTCATTTCTCATCGATTCTTGCAGTGATCAATTTCACTCTGTAAGCTGCAACAAGGTTAACTCTACACGCGCATTTCATTAATGAAATCCTCAAGGATTGTTTACCTACTTCTCCTTCGATTGACCAAAGAATCAATCAATCCATTTTTGTTTCTCCCACATTCAGAAATCCTGAAATCATAGACATACTTGTCAATCTTTTACAGAATTAAACAAGCATTTAACTTACAATTTCACACATTCCGATAGAATGCAATTTACACACACAGAATTATGCCAAAAGAGGCTTTTTCATTCATCTAATGAAATTGTACATACAAACTAATATCAGAACCTGTGTTCTAATCTTCTTAGGCCTGATACATCTTTAGTCGTCCCTTCCTCTATTTCCTACAAGCCTTACTGACCTCTCTAAGTTTGCTTCTATCCTCTATCTCTGTCCCATGTCTATCTATCTACCATCTCTATGCCTTGTATGCTTACATATATATATACAAACATATCTATGAACCTAATTCTGGTTCAGATCCAATAAACACTTAGTAATATCCTAAGATTCATCAATTGTTATCTATTTTAAGTAACTTTCAATCTTATCTCAATGACTCGCTCCATTTGACATGGCTAACTTACATGACTCATCTAATGACACGTCACTCACCTAGAGACTCATCTAAATGACTCACCATCATCTAGAATCACATATTTTACATTTATTTACAAAGTGATAGTTCGAAGACCGTCAATTTAGAATTTAAGACCCCTTATAGGCCTAATTAGACTTTGAACTTGAATTTGGATGGAGAGAGATGCTCCTGAATCAGAATCCCCAGGAAGAAAGAAATATGAACTCCAGGTCATATCCTTCCATTCTCAATATACATGGATCCCAAACCTTCTTTTGTAACTGATCATCCATCTCATCATGTTGTTCAATCTTTGTAATTTTCAGTTCTCTTGGTTTCCATATTTTATGTTGCAATGCTCCACTAGCCCTACTTCTGCAATCTTCTTCTGTCACTCTTTTGTCTATTTGCTCTGTTGATGTAAATATTCATTCTTTCCTTATGTCTTCTCTGAGACATCTTCACCATCAACAACCTTAATTCTTTAATCTCCATATCCAATCGATCCTCTGTCGGGTACACCTGCATCTTCTTTTCCAAAAATTGTTGTTGTCCCCTTAACTCTCTGTTGATATCCACTAAATTATAAAATAATTCAGTGCTTTTACCTGTTGTCTTCATTTTTCCAATGATGTCCCAAAACATTAAGCAGTCATGTTTATCAACCCTTGGATTGATCAACCAGTCTTCTAACATTTCTAATTCTTCATCATAATTTTTGAAGTTAGAAAAATTTCCTTTATCTTCAGTATCCAACTCTGCAACAACAAATTCCTTGAGGTGTTGATCACCCCTTTGAGACAATATATTCTCTTCCTGTGTCATGACAAATTTATTCCCCATCCTGCCAGTAACACCACTATCCAAATATGCAATTGTTCTCTCTAGTTTATCTCTACGAGACCATTTCATCTCGTTCTTCATTTCCAAAACAAACTTCTGGATTTGGTCCATGTCAAGAGTACATGGATACTCTCCTTCTTATTCTTTTACTTCTGGGACAACCTCACAAGTTTCATTACATGTTATTCCTGTAGATGCATACAATTCATTAATTTTAAAAATATTGAGATTTTCATTTCCCATTTAGTCTCTTATCAACACATTATTTTGTTGATCTAAACTCTCCCAAGAGTTCACAAGACTTTAATCTAGTCCCTCTTCTGCACCATATTTTTCTAAGATGACTTTATGTTCTTCTTCACAATAGTGAACATATTATTCTGTCAATGGTCTAATTTTTCTTTTACCTTTCTTCACCAGATCATCCATCCTATGCTTCACAAACTGCACAGACACATCTTTTAAGTATTCTAATACCTGTAGTCATACACCAATAATCAGTTTCAAAAATATGAGACTCTGAAGTCCCTATTGATATATCCTCTGGCATCCCCCTGTTGTGTTGGTTTGAACACAACGTCAATCTGTCACATCACCTATTTATCCAATGGTATGATACACTGGTTGTATACACTCATCATATGGTATCCTTTCATCTTCTATTACAACATAATAATGTTCTTCTATCATGCTTTTGGAAAGAACATCTTCTTCTTCTTCATACTTCATGACAGTCCAAGGTGACTATTCAACTTTTTATCCCATCAGAATGCAATTCTGATTCTTCCCTATAGAAATGTCTTTGCACATTTCTTTTTCTGCCTTCATCTCCAAATCATCTTCAATTGACTGTGTTCCTCTATCAAGAAACTCATCAATGAGTTCCTTTTTTCTGCAATATTTCAGACCTTTCCTAATTTGAGAGACTTTCTTTATCAAATTTTAAGACAGTTTCAAATCATGTCCATCATTTGCAACAAAACCTACAAACACAAACAAATCATCAGTCTCAAAAACATAAGACCTTTTGGTCTCATATGGACTCACAATCATCTCTTCCATAAGTTTATCTGTACTCTTTACAGAATTCATGAGACTCTCAATTAGTCTCTCCTTTTCTGCTTCATCATCCTCTCAAGGAAAAGGACCCTGTTCAGGTTCACAATATGAAACCTCCATCCCAGATTCAACTTCTCTAAGTTCTTTCTTCAATTCAGCAAACATATTTTGTTGTAGCTTCACATGTAGTGAATGCCATCTTACCTTCTTTTTCATAAACCAACCATACCTCTAGTTTTCTTCTTCAGTAGCTTACATCTTCTTCTCAAAGCACAAAATGTCTTTTGCAAACTCTAGCAACTCTATGTCATATTCTTGAATTTCTTTATTTTTTCTTCTGCTATGGATTTTCTATAAACCCCTGCAATGAACTTCAGTAGTCATTATTTATGTCTCCTTCTCCTCTTTTGTGAAATTCATGCTTTCCACTTGTGGACTGCTTCCCTAAGCCTCCCTCAACAAGTCTCCACACTTGTCTATTATACCTCAACAAGCTATCTCTCCTTGAGCTTGTCCTTTTGGTATCTCTGGTTCTTCTCCTCTAGAACCTTTTGAGCATCTCATTTCCTCTTCTTGGCTTCTGCAGGTCCACTTCTCTTTTGAGAACATACACTAGTCCTCTCTTATTCAAATTCTGTTGGATTTATGGGTTCTGCCACTACTTCCTCTTTTATCTTCTCAAGAACTTCTTTGTTCTTTGCTGCTATAAATTCACATAACCAGAGTCAAAATATAAAATTCAATCAGTCCATACATTTATAATTTTTCACTTATATAGCTAGCTGTAATATCTCCACTGTTATCTTCAAAAGATATTCCTCTTCATCAAGAATAAAATTGTCCTTGAGCACAAATCCCCTAGTTGTTATTGTTGCAACCTGTAATCTTTCATCAATCCACAAGACTGTCAAATCCTTTCAAGGATTCTTTTGCATTCCTATGTTGATAATAATAAACTTTAACCACACATCCTCTGTCTGCAATCAATCCTAAATACCCTCTCACCTGACTAACCTTCTCACACAATCGTTAGTCTTCAATTTTTTTTTAAATAAATACTGAAAATCAGAGATTGATTTACCTTTCATGCAAAATACTTGTTCTTCCCTCCTCATGCATCACTAAGCTTCTCCTCATGCTCAGTAAATGAGATGCATCCAAGATTTTTCATAAAGTCTCCTTCTTTCCATTAATACCACATCAAGCATTTTCCAGAGCTTGATCCTCAGTTATTATAAGTTCTCTCCTATAGAAATTTCTTCACAGGCTCAACTGATCAACCGAGCTACTACGCAGAATCTTTGTCCTGCTCTGATACCAAATGATGCCAGACCCAAACCAGAGTACTAATTTCAAATCACCAAATTGAACCAGTAAACCAATTCGAATCACCTTCCCCAGGAATAGTTAGTTTCTAAATTTAGCAGAACCTCTAACTCAGTTGTTCGACTAAGTCCTTCCGCAATACCTTTCTGCAACACCTTTTCTGCAACTTGCGGGATGCGGGCGTACATTTTTCAAATTAAAATGGACCTCCAGCAATTACGTTCCCGCAATGGTATTTCCACATGTGGGATGCAGGATGCAGGATGCACCTTTTCATTTTCTGAATTATGACTCCCGCAAATATTCTCCCGCAACATCTGTCTGAACCGTTGATATTCTGCAAGGTGAATCTGGATCTTTGATTTGTTTTCCTTTGCGGATCTAATCTCTAACCATTAGATCTGTGCAGATCCAATCTTCGTCGGCGATCTAACTTCCTTTGTGGAATGTTCTGCCTTCCACTATTCTTCTGCGGAACTTCTCCCAGCTGCCGGATATTCTTACGCTTGATCTCGTCTGTCCAAACCTACACAGGTTTAGATCTCAGTTCTCATCAATTCTTGCAGTGGTCGATTTTGCTCCCTAACCTGCAACAATGTTAACTCTACACGTGCATTTCATTAATGAAATTCTCAAGAATTTTTTACCTAATTCTCCTTCGATTGACCAGAGAATCAATCAATCGATCTCTGTTTCTCCCACTTTCATAAATCCTGAACTCATACAAATACTTGTCAATCTTTTATAGAATTAAACAAGCATTTAACTCAAAATTTCACACATTTAGACATAATGCAATTTACGCACACAGAATAATGCCAAAATAGGATTTTTCATTCATCTAATGAAACTATACATACAAACTAATCTCAGAACTTAAATTCGATCTTCTTAGGCCTGATACATCTTTAGTTGGACCTTCCTTTGTTTCCTACAGGCCTTACTGACCTCTTTAAGTATGCTTCTTCCCTCTATCTCTATCCCATGTCTATCTATCTACCATATATATGCCTTGTAGGCTTACATATATATATATATATATATATATATATATATATATATATATATATATATANAATCTCCTACAATTCATCAATTGTTATCTATTTTAAGTAACTTTCAATCCTATATCAATGACTCGCTCCATTTGACATGGCTTACTTACATGAATCATCTAATGACACATCACTCTTGTAGCGACTCATATAAATGACTCACCATTATCTAGAATCACATATTTTACATTTATTTATAAAGTGATAGTTCGAAGACCATCAATTCATAATTTAAGACCCCTTCTAGGCCTAATCAGACTTTGAACTTGAATTTGGATGGAGAGAAGGATGCTCCTACATCATTGAGGATGTCATAAAGGATCAATAATTAAACCTCAAAAGGATCAAGATCAAGAGGATGTGTTGTTATTGCAAATGTTGGTAAAAACTCAAGAAAGTCCAAAAATTGGACTGCAAAAAAGAAACACAAATTTTCCCTCTCTGTAAATTCGGGTCTGCAATTTTTGATATCTCTAGCTGTTACAGATCTGGTTTTTCTTAGTCGAATGATCTCGCTTATTTCTACTTCATTGGATATATTTTGGATGTGAAAATAACTTATATTTATACACATTTTCATAACTTATTTTAAGGAGTCGACTTGTCTTCAAATTTGAATTTACAATTTTTTAATTTTTGTTGTTATTTGAATTTGTCACACAAAGCCTTCCTTCAAGGGTCAAACCTTACCATTAAAAATTACATATAATTCTTTTCCACATCATTAAAGTTCATAGAGTTCCATAACATGTCAAATACCATACAATTTTATCTTCAACATTCCTTCAAGACCATTAGAACACCAAGTGTGTGGGTCCAAAGTCTTTCTCATGCCCTAGGACCATCTCCAATGGTTCTACTACCCCATCGATGGTTACAAGGTCATTAACAAGTGAAAGCAAGTGTGTACACCACATCATCAACACCAAATCAACCCATAACATGCAATCAATTGGACAAGTGTCATCACACCACTATATAAGTCGGTAACAAGTCTTCCTCAATCCCTAGGAGTATCTCCAAGGGTTTTCAGCATTGTCAACAAGGTGGTGGCTCCAAGATCCAACCTTGAGAGTACAGGGACCGTGTCAATTGGGTACAAGGTGCTTCAAAGAACAAAACATCTCTGTGTGGGCTCCAAGGTATTGGATGTAAGGGTACTAGGTTCATCCATACATGTGAATTGCAAATGGGACTTTGTGGCATTAATGACAACCTGTGGGGCCACTACAAGTCCATGTTGGCATCAATGACAATTTCATCAACAATATCTGCCTTTGTCATTGATGACAAGAACTCATTCTCCCCCTGTGAGCATGCTCCCTTTTTTCTTCATCTCTCCCACTTTAGCATCAATGGACAAGAGTGTCCACATATATGCATATGAAGGTACTAATCACTGATCACTGCTCCCCCTGTCAATATGAATGATCATAGGACCTATTTGTATGCTTGGAGTAACCATACTTACTCCTTTGAGTTCATCCTCTAGCCTCATGAACTCAAGGTGTTCTAAGGTCTTTAAGAGACCTTAATATTGGCTTTCCATATGGAATCCATCCTCCTTGCACTGATCAACATATTCTATCTATAACTACCTTGTCTTATTCAACCATACTTGCTTCTTGGAATTGGTCATTTTATTTGTTCCTTCATCTATACCAACTTTGTTTGAAGAGTTGTATGAGAAAATTATCATGGGTTGTTTCTGTGTACTCCAACAATCTTGAGCTTTGTTCCCAAAGCCACCTCAACTAAAACATCTTGTCATACAAAAATATGCAGCAATGTGACCAGCATTGTTGCATGTCCAACACCTAACTGAGCTATTGGAACTTCCAACACTTCTTTGATCAACTTCATGTATCAATTCTTGAGAGTGTCCCTGAATGTAGGCCTTTGTCTTCTGATCTTCAAATATTCCTGCATTGATCTTCTTCCAAGGTTCACGGGTTCTTCTTGCTGATGTGTATAAAGGAATCCTCATTGGTTGACTTCTTTGACTTGCACATTCTTGGGATTTGTGACCAAACCCATTGGAGGTGTAGCATCCCAATGTGTGACAGTTGGCAGCATAATTCCCAGCTTGTTTACATGTCTAGCATCTAACTTTGTCATTGGAACTTCCAACACTTCTTCTTCCATAGATTCTAGAATCCACATCCTTATAACCAAAGTTAGAACAAGAATAACAATAACCATTAAATCGACTGTCATACCTAGGACTTTGGTTTCATATTGGATTTGTTTCTTTACTTAGCTTGCTTTGAGGGATAGAACTAACTCCTTGTTTCATTTTTGAACTTCCAAAGTCTTTGTTGTCATGTGTAGGTGTATGGGGAGCAACTTTAGACATTGATGGACCTTCTTCATGAATTCTTGGGAGACCAAGTGCTATCTTCATATTTTTATTTCTTCTTGTAACCAAGACCAGTCTTGTCATATGGACATATTTGGCAATCCAAGATCTTATCTAGGACAACTGAACTGTCCTTGAACTTGAAAAATGCATCATTATTTTCACTTTAGTTCCTAAGACCAAATAACTCCATCTCTAGATTTTGGATTATCTTCTCCTTTTCTTCCAGTTGATTCTTCAAGATTTATTTTGTCCTTTTGGATTCCTCCAGCTGAGTTGTCAATTCATGATTGGCCTCTTTAGTTTCTTCAAGCTCTTTTAAGTATTTATTAGTCTCTTCTTGTTCTTCCTTTTGACTAATCAATTCAGTCTTTCGTCATTCAATTTCAACATCCTTGTCATCCAACTGATCCCACGACTCTTTATCCTTGTGTTTGAGCTTCACAAGCAATACTCACATTTTCATGGTATTTTTATGTTATTCTTTCAAAGAATCCAATATTTTCTTTTTGAAATTTGTGAATTCACTATGGTTCAGATTTACTCTGTTCAAGACCCAATTTGCTCTAAGATCAATATTTAGAATGGTGATATGTACCTATTTTGCAGCTTTTGATATCCCTTCTTCATCTTCTGCAAGAACCTTCTCAATTTCATCACACAAGCTATCATTACAATCAAAAGAATCCATACCTTTACTAGAGTCCTCTTCTCTCTTTCATTCTTATGGATTGACCTCTTCAGGGGGCTTGCTTTTTTATTTTTAATATGTCTTCTTGGATTTTGGTCTTGCCTTCTGATACTCACTTTCAAAATTGAACCATCGGTATTTGGTTGATGTGTACTCTCCCACATTTTCCTTCTCTAAGATGGGAAGTCCATCCATGAGGAAGTTTAAGGTTGTAGCATTGTCCTTCTTTGATTCCTTCTTTGAAACTAACTTCCCCTTCTTATTTGATGGAGCGAGTGGATTGATCAAAATCTACCAAATGCCAAACTTTTTCAGATATGCCTTCATTTTTCTCCTTTAATCAAAATAGTATGTAACATCAAGTGCAGGCACATCATTGCTTGATGACCCTTCTCTTTCTTCCATTGTGCCTCCACAGATCTTGTTCAATCTTGCAATGCTTGTGACGAAGTCCGACTCTGATACCAATTGTTGGACACAATGGCTGCACTAGAGGGGGGGTGAATCATTGTGAGAGAAATTTAAACATTTTTTTACCTTATTTTAATCAATCAGAGTATATCAATCATTATGTCATCAATTACATAATCAAATTCATCATGATTCATAAGCACAATCATCAAATCAAGAGAGACACAAGAATATATGTATTTTTTATCTTTTTTTGTGGTAATGGAAGACTACAATCTTCTCGATTACAATCTCACCAACTGATGAAAAGAGCACCATCTCTCATAACAAGAACCAGCCTGGTTTTCTTATCTCCAACTAAGAAATGGTTGAGGAGTCCAATCCTCAAATGCAAGAATCTACTTGCAACAATCTCTGCTCATGTACCTCTGCACATCGATATCTACTGATCAATCTTCTCACCACTCTTTTCTTATCAATCATCTCATCAACACTAATGGTCAATCTCTGCTCTCTGCTCAACACCACTGGTCAATTTTGCTCATCATTTTCATACACCATCATCATCATAGTTTGCATCATAAAAGGCATCATCAACATCATTAAGTATAAGGAGGAATCATCATCAAGTATACATGGAGTATGCATGCACCATCATCATCAACAATATGAATGCATCAAGTGTGTATCACATCAACATAGGGTTTGCATCATCATTGTTTCAAGTATAAGGTATGCAACATCATCATCATAAGGAAGAATCATCATCCTATTAATTTCATCATAGAGGATTCACTTCATACTTTATATCAATGTACATACATAGATACTACTATATACATCATCATTATAGAGATATCAATGTATTCTTAACCCGTCACTGTATATATATGTAACTAATATACCATGGGTGTAGGCATCATCTCATCATCATAGTACAACTTAAAACATGCCACTGTAAGTATACCATGTCATTGTTTAGGTCATAGTTCAACTACTAGTGTATGTCTATTGTACATACACTACAATATAATTCACTGTATACTATACATACATACACTGTATACAAACTATTATACTCTTCATCACTATATGAATCAAATATCATATCATAATTATATATTTATCATCATCATAGCTTCATCATCTTAGTGTATAGGAGAGCCTCATATCATACCATTGTATTCACATAGTATATTCATTATATTCATTGTGTATACACCAATGTCAACATCATGGAATGTACATCTTCATATGTCACTGTACAAATACCACTATGTTTATTCCATTGTATTGTATGTATCACACTATATGAAATATTGTATACATCACTGTTCATCACTCATTTATACATTTACACACATCCTTTGGTTGCATACATACCTTGCTTAGAATACCTTTTGAAGATGACTTCAAACATTCAGAATATATATCTTCAATTAGAAATGAAGAGTATGATTGACTAAGATATTAGAGTTGAGATCCTTAAATTGTGAAGATGTAAGGTTGAGTCAGTGAGCATCCACACTCATTAGCTACTACAGGAAACATGACCCATCCAAATATTCTGGGATTAATACAAGACCAACTACTACATGAATTCTTTAATATGTCTGATAAATAGCCTTTATTCTCACTATTTCTCATGGAGATGATGGTGGGATTCAATACTTAATTGTTACCTCCAAAAAAAGGAATTGATTTCCTTTCACTCTTTGCACATTGAACAATGTCAATACAAGCTGCTATAGGAAATTGGTAAGGCATAAATGAAGAGTATTGAAGTGGTGTCACTACAACAAAAACTGGATTTAGCGTCGAATTTAGCACCGGATTTTAGTGTAATTTTTTCCTAATAATGGTGAACAATCCGGCACTAAACCAGGTGCTATTGTATATTTTCATAAAACACTATCTATTGCATATTTTTTTCCATCCTTTTTAACATCCATTTTTGTGTCCATTTTTGCACCCAATTTTTTGCATCTAATGTTACGCCTTTATTTGCACCCAATTTTTCAACTTCTATTGCATCTTTTTTTGCGTCCTTTGTTACATCCTTATTTGCACCCAATTTCACGCTCATTTTTGCATCCAATGTTGCATCTTATTTTGCTCTTAGTTTTTCATCGAGTCTTGCACCCAATTTTGCACCATGTTTTACATAAAATTATGTGTCCAATTCTGCATCTAGGTTTGCATCCAATTTTAGGCCCAATATTGCATCTAGTTTTGCATCCAAATTTACTTATAATGTTGCATATCCATTTGCATCTAATTTTGTATCTTGTTTTACGTATTTTTTTTTATCCATGTTTGTGCCAAATGTTTCATCTTGTTTTACGTCATATTTTGCATCTAGGTTTGCACCTAGTGTTGCATCCCGATTGATGTCTTTTTTTGCATCTATGTTTGAGCCCAATTTTGCACCCAGTGTTGCACCTAGTTTTGCGCCCATGTTTGTATCTAATATTGCATCTAGTTCTGTGTCCAATGTTGCATCCCATATTGCATTCAATAGTACGTCTAGTTTTACATCCAATGTTTTGTCCCATCTTGCATCTAAAATTGTGTCTCGTTTTAAGTTTTCGTTTGCGCCAAATGTTGCTTCCAGTTTTGCACCTAGTGTTACGCCTAGTTTTATGTCCATCGATACACCATATTTTGTGGTCAATTTAATGTCCAATTTTACATCTAGTTAGGAATTCACTTTTTCATCTATTTTTGCGTCTAGTTTTGGACCTATTATTACATCTAGTTTTGAGTCATTAATTGTTTCTAGTGTTGAGTCTCTTTTTGCATCCAATTTTGCGTTTAGTGTGACATCCATTTTTGTGTCCACATTTGCGTCTGACATAAGGTCGATTTTGAGTCCACTTTTGTGTTTGGTGTGACATCCACTTTTACATCATGTTTTGCATTTAGTATTGCGTCTAATATTGCATCCATCTTGCACTACTACATTTTTTACCTTTAGAAATGCATTGCAATATCATTAGGGCATGGAGGAATCGAACCACCAATCTTCTGCTTGTAAAGCAGGTGCTCTTCCATTGAGCTAGCACCCTTTAAGAATCAAGAAGAGGAGAAATATTAACACATAGATTTCATCATTTGTAATTCTAATAAAATACAATAAGATCCAAAGACAAACATGCTTAAAATCCAATTTATTTTTCCAAACACACTAATAAGCAAAAAAACCTACCGTGCTTAGGCAACAAAATATCCTAAACAATTACGCAATATTATTGTCATGCAACCATTCAATATTGACATGCAACCATTCAATATCCCCCTACACCCATTTCATGGAAGGTCACCCTTGAAGAGGATAAAATGCTTTAGTTCACTAGTTTTCAAAAAGTGTTGCAACTCATTGGATATGCAATCATATTCCTCATACAAAAAAAAATGAACACATCTTGTTTAACTAGGGCCAACATGTACAACGTTCTTAATGGGAAAATGGTTCATTAATTTGTGTTAATCTCTATATGAATATTATTATATAAGAATAAAAAGTGGAGGTGGATGTGGTTCCTCTATGTTAATTGTTTGAGTATTATGGTAAAAGTCTTTGTAGCATAAGCAAGGAGCCTCTTATGGACTCTCTTGCAACATTTGTGTTGCACCAAGTTATTGCATCACACTAAAGAAAGGTCAAGGCATAACATTCACTGTGATGTACAAGAATGCATGAACAATGCCATAATTAGCCTCTCATAGCCCATCCTCACCCACAAATGTCAAAATGACAAGTTCTTGCCTTGTTTTCTCGAAGAATGAGAAGTTGCTCAAGAACAATGGATGGCAACCATTGTCATGAATGCTAAGCTAGCTAATGATGGATAGGAGTCCACTTTGAATGAAAACATAATTGATGTTCATGGATTTGTGTGATTGCCTCCTCTCATGCCTTAATGGCAAAGCTTTAGGGTTGCTATATTTTGGGTGCTAAGTGACATTTATGGAAAATCACTAAATGTGAATTCCCAGGTGCTAATTTTGATAACTATTTTTATGCTCTTTAAGCAATTTGGATTAACATTTTAAATTTTATTAGGTTGTGACATAAGCTACACAACCCACTGTTTATGTATAAATGTGTAAAATGTACATTTATATTATTAATAGTTAAAAGAAGTAGTATATAAACAAACAAACTCATCATATTAAAATCACTCTGAATAAGAGCAACAATCAATAGCACTCACCTTCCTTCACATGACAAATGGACTAACTTTGGAGAATTCTCTCAAAGTAATATTTATCCAATCATGCAATCATAACATAGCAATAATTATTTATTTTAACTCACTAAACACATAAGGGATGTCTTTTTCATAGGAGGGACTACCCACCTACTTTAAGCTTGGACTTCAATATTTGTCATGGTCAGTGATAGTGGTCATTATTACTTGATATTTTCACCTACAATTTAATCTACCTTCATTCACCATGTCCTAAATCATCAATCTTATAAGCAAGGAGCATTGATACTTTGAAAATAAACATATAACACTCCTTTCTAGTGGGACCTAATGATGCCTATTACAACTAATATTGAATGCAACTACCATTAATACTTTAAAAATAAACACATACCTCTCCTTCCTAATGATGCCTAGTACATCTAATCTACCTTCATGCTCCATGTTCTAAATCTTTAATATTGTATGCAACTACCATTAGTTCTTTAAAAAAAACACATAACACTCCTTCCTATGGTACCTAATGGTACATGTTTCCTAAGGATAAATATATGTTGATTTTGCACAAGAAAAATTAATATATACAACATAATCGGCACTCGCAATGAACAAGTAGTGCAAAATTTATCCCTTCCAATATAGGTTACCACCTTGAATGGAACTACCATTGGTACTTTAAAAATAAACACATACCTCTCCTTCCTAATGACGCCTACTACATTTAATCTACCTTCATGCTCCATGTTCTAAATATTTAATATTGTATGCAACTACCATTAGTTCTTTAAAAAAAACACATAACACTCCTTCCTATGGTACCTAATGGTACACGTTGCCTAAGGATAAATATATGTTGATTTTGCACAAGAAAAAAAAATATATACAACATAATCGACACTTGCAATGAAAAAGTAGTGCAAACTTTATCCCTTCCAATATAGGTTACCCCCTTGAAATATCTAGTTGTTTCCTCTTGCTAGGGTAAGTGAGCGAGGCTATCTTCATTTAATCCTGGTGAACCTAAGAAAAAGAGGTGTAAGATTGTTGCAATCTTTAAAGGTGCTGCAATTTATTAGGGCATGTAATTTTTCTATGGATGAGGAGTCGCCTTAACAACCTAAATCGTATTCTTGCAAATTGGCTATCCAAGTTAATGAGTGACAAAGCATATGGCAAGTTTCATAAGTGACCAAAGATGGCTGACAACATTTACAGGTCTTTGTTTTGATTCCAAGCAGAACTAGAAACTTTATGGATTGAATCTTTTTTGCTTTTAAGATTGGATTTTCAATTTCAGCCACATCATTTCTTTGACAAATCGGAGCATTGAACCAGAGCCTAACTGATGTGGTTCCAACATTAGCTATAAAATATCCTAATTAAATATTTCCTTTCAAGATTCGATTGCCAGTTGCAGCCATATCATCATTTTGACAAACTGACTAGGAAGTCGAATCATTTTGTTCAAACTGGATGCTACTTTTATCAATCTTGCAAGCTGGTTTGTTAACTTCCCACATCCATATGTAGATTAGGCTTCAATGGATTGTAATGAGACATGGGATGGATTATAGACAATTAGGATCCTCTTCTCCCTCAGAGGCTTGACCTTTACATATGCCTTCAAACACTGTGACACGCTGATGAGCTATTGTCTCATTAAATTCGAGGCCTCAAGAATGTTGCCCTTGACAAAGACAGAGATGGCATCACAGTAGAGGTCTTATGGTGAAATGCATTAGAGGCCATTCAAAAGTAAAAGATTTTAATCTCCTCATACAAAAAGGCATATTAGAAGGGAAAAAAACATGTATAGATAATATGATAGACAGACATAGAATCTCTCCAGTCAGAAACATGGAATTAAACAACATTGGCCCTAATGTGTTATGATGCTATACTAATAAATTACCCCTTTAAAATTTGCCAAAAACTAAAAGATACATTCCATGATTGTTATGGACCAGATTTTAACTTATTACCAATAGCTCTTGGCTTTCCCATCAGATGTTATATCTTTGTCCGCATTTAGCAAACAATGGTAGGAAAAAGAACAGGATCAAATGATCAGCATTGCAAACTCTTACAAGAATGGGAATAACTTGTTTATCACTCCAAGAATGCAGCCCAATTATTGCAGCTGATGCTTTCGAAACCACATGTTATAGTAATTTGTGAACAATAATAATTTCCTGCAACTTATGTTTCTGAATCTGCATGTGCATAGAACTCTGTGACTGCTCATTTATTTGTAGCTGATGCCTTCCCTTATTTATTTCAGTGGCAAGTATTCTTTTCTGTCTGGGATTTATGAAAGTTGGAAATGATAATATGCCCCATTTGCAAACCTCTACATACCATAGAGATAGGCATTTGCTGATAATCCTAGATGATGCAGAGCAGGGTGCCTAAAGGAAGATAAGTAATGAAATCCATTACGGGGAGAATTTGCAAAAGAAAACATCATATAAATACAGATCATCATGCAGTATATAGAACATTTATTATTCTGATTTAGAACTGGTTAGACTTGGGACTCAATATTAGCTCCACACTTGTTAGGTGCCCATGTTCTGCTAATGGCCTTGGGAGGACTGCACAAGCCATGGACGTAACAAGGTACAGTCCTAATGGCCCAGGGAACAAGTGTATATGCATAGTAAAATTAAGAAAAAAAATTAAAATTTCCCACTTATGGGAATAGCACCGCATGTTTCATGAATATAAATCTCTAGTTGTAAAATCATGCCTGTATATATTAAAGAGAGTGCATTTTACATGCCTGTAACAGCCTATTGATAGATCTGAAGATGGACATTGTAACACCCAAGTAATATGGCCATGAAATGTGATAACACTTGAGAAAGACTTATAATGATTGAGATCAGAAATATGTTGTAGATAATCATTGAGAAAAATGTATATCAAGGTTTAGAGGGAGGCAGGGCAGCTTCATGACTCGGTAGGCTACTTCTCAAACGATATTTATCAGCAAGCAAGCAGCTCATTTTAGTAACACTCTACTGCTTATGAGGATTGGTTATTAATTATTAATGTATTTCTACTCTAATAAACAAGATGATCAATTTAGTTTTGTAATGAATTTCTTTTAATATGTGTTTGTTGTTCATATTTTAAAAACTTTGCAGGTATATTTGGGAGAGCAGTATGTGCATAGGTATTCTTTTATTTCATTGCGGTTTTTCCTTTTTGTTATAATATTGTCCAGCCTCAACACTGAGATTTGTGTTTTCTGTTTAGGACCTTACTTTAGAGAATTTTGCAAGTATATATGATCTTGCTGAGTCATATCATGCAACTTCTTTGGGTCATATGTGTGTTCTGTACTTTTTGGAACACCATGAACAGATGTCTTACATGTCCGGGTAAGGAAAACTTCTACATAACTGAACAGTTACAGTGAGAGCCAGGCACTTTTTAGGATCTATCTAATTTTTTATAATCAATTTTCTGTGCATCAACCCTTCCCTTGTAGAACGCTTACTACCAGAGATACGTGATTACTAATTTAGAATATTAAGGCTGCAACCTTATATGCCATCATTGTAAAGGAAGTCATGATCATTTTGATTGGCTTCTATGGATGGTCTCATCTTCTAGGAGAACTAGTGCAGAGAGATGTATTTTGAAGGTGGTTCTTAGCATTGCCAAGATTACTACTAGTTATGTAGGATGCACCAATTTATCAAGTGAAATTGAAGTGAAATGATTGAGAGACGTCAATTGACTGATAAATTTTCAAATCTTTTCAAAATGATCCAGAATTTTGAAGTCAGAGATAAGCCATCAATTGATATTTGATGGTTTCTCAATTTAGTTGTGTATCTCATCTAACACTTGCAATTTTTATTTTTTCTGTTAACAAACGCTTTTGACATTTCTACTTTGTTGTATTTCAGCAATGGAATATCAATCCATTCGTCAAGTTAAATTCCAGGTGCAAGACCTAGGTGATTATGACATAAGAGTATAGACTTAGCCAAATGAAAAATAGTTGTAAATTGCTATCCAGGCTCATCTTCAGGATGCAATTTGATTTTAAGTGGGCCACCAATCATCATATTTATATGTACAATTGGAGCAGCAGAACCCATGCTAGCCAAGACACAAAACAAGAATAAACATAGTAACCTTCGTTTCAAATTGTGGATTGCTGATAGCTTACCTGTTTATATAATTTCTTTGATGCTGGAATAAAGGAATTCATCTCTCACAAATCTTTAGTATACCATCCCAGTTTAAATTCTCGAGATGCTTTGCTATTTTATAGCATTTCTTAGACACCATTTTCCGTAATGATCTACTCTCATAATGACTTTGGAATCCTCAAGACAAATATGGTGTTTCATCTTGTGAGAATTATTTTCTAGGGCATAGGTCTTGATGTGATTATGGGATAAGTCTTCCCCATGCTCCTTGATCCTTACTTCAAACAAGCGGCCCATCTCTCCTATATACGGTTTTCAACACAAATGCAATCTTGTGGACACCTTTCTGCCCTCAATGATCCATGGGATCCTTGATGGATTTTAGCATACATATAATGTTATGTTATCAGAGGGATGTTACCATTGGAGGTATTTTAGCATTCCTCTAATGGTATGTTATCATAGGGATGCTTAAATCCATCAAGGATCACACAGACCCTCAACAGCAAATAGGCATCTGCAATATTACGTGTCCATGCAGTAGAACATACATAGGAGAGACAGGATGCTCATTCGATATAAGGATCAAGGACCATGGTACTGACTTAACCCATAATCCTATCAAGATATTTTCCCTAGCAAAGAACTCCCACAAGACAAAACACCATATCTCTCTGTGAAAATCCAGCAAGGATCCCAGGGACCCTTGACAACAAAAACACATCTACAAGATTATGTGTCCATGCAACAAACTATATATTAGAGAGACGGATCACTTGTTTGAAGTAAGGATAAAGGAGCATGGGGAAAACTTAGCCCATAATCACATCAAAACCTTGACCCTAGCAGAGCCCTCCCACAAGAATAACATCAACCACAGAAATATAAAAAATGAAAACAGAATTTAACTGAGACAAACATACATACATGCAAGCATAACCTTATGCATATAAACAAATTGGTAAAGTTTTCACATCTATAAATTATAAAAATTTAAAATTGTTGTAGTGACAACAGTCAATAAAAAATTATATAAAAAAAGGCACAATGAAATGTTAGTGGCATAACGTTAATGTTCAAGTTAGTGTTTGGAGTTAGTTTTTCCAAGTCTAATAGTGTCTAACTACCACACATACAAATAGAGGAGTGTACAATATAAACGTTATATAACAATAATAAAAGTATCTCCTCTCTCTGTTAGTAGTTACAAAGTTTGTTTAAGTCCAATACTGTCTAACTACGACACATGAATAAAGATGCACAATATGAACATTGCTCAAACAATAATAGAAGTATCCTCTCCCTCTCTCTCTCTCTTATTGTCTATGCAGATCTTCCAAAAACCTACATGATATCAAAGTGATACCATCCTAGAACCTATGACTGTGTGAACGTTGAAAAGCCACAAATGTAGTCCCATCAAATAAGGAGAGAGCAGGCGAGTCTGAATTTATTTTTCAAATAGTTTTTTGAAAGTGTATACTTTTGAATTTCTAAGGTAAAATCTTTAGAATACTTAAAGAAGAGTTGAGGAATAATATAAAAAGATTCAAAAATAGCTTTGAAAGCTATAAACAGAAGATCAGAGATGACTTGTAATGCCCAAATCAAGTCCATGCCGGCCAGAAAGAGATGCTTCACACCTGAGGTAGAAAGAGATGCCAAACAACACGCCATTGACAAGAGGAGGGCATGAATCCATGATAGGTAGTGATGGGAGAAATATTTGAAAATTATGGATGTAATGAAATAATACAGCTTTTCTAGAAATGTAACAGCCAACTAAACATCATGGCATTGGAGAAGATCCGCAAAGCTTTGTTTCGCTGGCACAAACTTGCAGATAGCTCCAGATCTGCACCCATGTGTGCTAACTTCAACCACAAGTGGTGCCCATGAAGAAAAAAGACCTATATTTTGCAGAGAAAGTGCAAATCTATTTCCAATTTTTGTCACGGACCATTCTTTGCAGACAGAAAAACAAACAGATGCAGAAAAATGTTCCTGCAGGATGTAGCACCAGCAGTCGAGATAGGCATGTTAGCCCATCACAAAGATGTGAAGGCTTATGAAGAAAAGAATACTTGCCTGAATTCAGATACCACATCAGTCAATTGTGGAAGAAGCAGAAAGCAACTACATGGAAGAATAACTGACAATGAGGATATAGAAATGTTGGTCGTAGTTTACTAAGACAGGCAACCTTTACACCTACACAGATGAACCAGACAATCAAAGAAGGTGACAAACATGTAGAGGAGACACCTACAGGTAGAAGAGACACATGTTAGTACACAAATCAAGTTTTTAAGATGAAGTGAAGATGTCCAGGCTCCAATATGGACAGTTTGCAGATGACTGCACTATAGGGATTGGGGTGAATTCGGATAGCCTCACACTCGATATAACAACCCAATTTAGCCAGTTTATTAAAACTGAGTTGGGTGGACTTTCTTTTCGGGTTAAATTGATAAAGAAAGCTGGTTGTATATTAGGGGCAAATCTGTAGGCAATTTCCACCTTAAAAAACAAAAACTTACATCCATCGCTTGGGTTTAAACGCAAAAAAAACACAAACTTGCATCCATTGCTTGGGTTTAAACACTAATATCTGATATAGGGTTTGATTTATCATGCAGGGTTTCAGAGAACCCTCGTGCAACAACCAAGTTTTGCAATTATAGGATTAAGAAGAAAATATCCGCACATATTGGGCAATCGACCCTGCTTGATGTTGGGCAATCGACCCTGCTTGATGCAGCAACTAGGTTTTGCAATTATAGGATTAAGAAGAAAATATCGGCACACATTGGACAATAGACCCTGCCTGATGCTGGGCAATGTGCTGGGAAAATTGCAATAGTGGCTACAATACTGGGTAACATTTTAACGACCAGGCCATAAGAAGCATATAATTTGAGGTGCCAGGGCATAAGAAGTATATAATTTGATGTGGCAAATGCAAATAACAACAACATGCATCGTATATATCAAATAAGGGAAAACAAATGGGGATTAAAAATAGAATGGCGTACCTTAGCGGGCCATGCCAAAAATCCCTTGACCTTGGCGAGCACAAGATCTCCGAGCCTCCATTGTCTGCATGCAGCAGGAGCCTCCATTGTCTATAGGCAGCTGTTTTGCCTCCTATTCTTTTACATTTTCGCCAAGATTCTTTCTTCTAAAAGCTAACGAGAATTACTTTATCACTTAATGGTTGTGTTACCTTTCTAGTTTTTGGTAATTTAGGTTGATTATTTTGATTAAAAAGGTCTTTGCAAATTGTAAAACAAACTTATACAAAATACTGATGGATGTAATTTGTTTTTTGTGTTTTAATGTAACAGGGCAGTCGATAATCAGGTACGTTCACGCTTTAATATCTAAGTTTCCATACATATATTGGTTTAAATTAGCAATTGCCCCATAAGGTGCAAAGATACGTGGAAAGAAAAAAAACAAAAAGTAGAGTAAATGTGATGGAGTGAAAAAAAAAATTTAAAAATGAAATAAGATTGAAAATTTATTAAAAATGTATACACATAAAAAATAGTATAAAGTAATGTTTTATTTTTTTTAACAGAAACTTAAAAATTTTGATTGATTAAAAATGGTTGTAGCCCAACCCGGCGTACAAAGGGGAATCCAGAAAAAGAAGGCTGATGCCCTCTAATAGAACAATCAGCCTTCTTACAAGTGCTTTGAGAAGAGAATCCCAAGTTCTTCTGAGGCTATTTCGAGAAAAGGAATCCTTACATGAATAGACTCTCACGAATTGTGAGCAAAGAAGAATACAGAAACAAAACATTAAATAGGAAGAGAGGAAAGCCCCTTAATGAAAGGATCCAATTTCTTCTGAGAGGCTGAGGTGATATTTGAGGCTGCTTCCTTTTCTCTACGTTCTTTATTTGTCTTTCGCCCTCTGGTGAGGGGAGGAGAAGGAGCTGAAAAGTCTTCGGATTTAGAGGTTCCCTCAGACGAATGGGCCAAGGAATCCAGCCCAGCCTTGACTGGGGTCACGTGAGCCAAAGCATTGAGGTATTTCCTGGTACTTGGAGAAGCAGGTTTTGGATCAGCTACCTCCATGGAGCCAGAGGGACGAGGGATGCCCTGCTCGGGGGTAACTGCAGCTTCAGGTTCTTGAGCTTCATCTTCCTAGAGAACTTCAAAACAGTTTTTTTTTCCAGCCGTGAAGTATCTGCAAGAGGAAAAGGATCTTGAGGATAAACCTTGTGCTAAGACACTTAAGGCTCCTTTTGTCGGGGAGGACGATGTCGATTGGAGACCGTATGGAACTCTGTATCTTTGGAAGTTGGGAGATTTGCTGGTTTCTGTGGTTCTGCAAGCTTAGGATAGCTTTTGGCAAAGTGACCGTAAACATGACAGAAGTTGCATTTGAAAGGGATCTGCTCATAGTCCAGTTCTTGAATGTGGTTCCATTCTCCTAATGTGAGCTTTAGGGCCTCCAGGAGTCCTTTCTCTAGATTCACCTCTACATAGATACGGGAACATCTGTACTGACCCCCTTTTGGTTCTGCAGTATCTAGATAGCGACGTAACTTATTACCAATGTCAATCAGAGTGCTTTTCCCCCAAAGATGAAGAGGGAGGTTACAGATTCTTACCCAGACTGGAGGGGAATTGATCTCTGCTTCTGGATTAAACCCCAGAGACCATGGGGCTAAGAACAGACCTCTAGAGCCCATGAAAAAAGGGCCTAAACGGAAGACTAAATCTCTTTCTTATTTATTTGAGAAAAGGAATACAAAAAACCCCCATCCAGCTGTAAAGAGAGAGACCTGTCCTTGCAGAAGAGGGTTCCAATGTTCTGAGATCCAAATCTTCGCCACCTTAGGGCTGGGCCATAACCCTATGAACTTACCAATGAGGGCTTTCTCGAAGAGGATGAGAGCTTTCTGGCATGGATCCGAAGGAAAGAGCTCCAAAGAGGGGATCTCATCCATCTTTTTCACGAACCTGGATGAAGTATGAGAGGCTGCCTGAGGAGCTGCAGCTTGAACAAGGGCCTTGAAAGCTGCGAGCTGGGCATGAGAGCCCATTTCCTGAGAGGACTCCATGCTGAAACCATGGGAAACCAGGCTAAGGCGCAGCATCCAATGATCCACCAAGCACAACTCTGCAAAGAGCAGCAGTCAACGATCCACGGCTCTGAGAAGCAAGGTGGCGGCTAGGGAAACCCTAGCCGCGAATGAGGAGCCATCATGCTCTGCGCTCCATCGTTAGTATAAAGTAATGTTAACTGAATAAATTGGTATATATTGTACAATTTAATCTTAAAGTACTTTAAAATATCAATGTCAAGGCATATCACAAGTTAGATTCATGGAAATCCTTAGGAAGCAATTAATTTAAAGGATATAAAAATTTGTGTACACGTATATAATCAATACTAATATTGAAATTAACATACTGAGGAACTGAATTTGAACCAAATATATATTCGTATTATTTTTTCTAGATTAGGATACAAGTCGTGTTAGGAAGATAGAGGAACAAATGGAGGAGACCATCCAAAGGTATTGACCTAGTAAAATAATACAACATTGAAGTCTAGAACAAATTTTTAAGATAAGTGGAGAATGAAAACATTAGTTACAATAATTTTTATGTACAAAACTTCAAATATTAAAAATACATAATATCCATTAACTTTGGAAAATACTATAAAATCTATGCATGATTTATTAATAAAAGTAGAAGAAAATGTGACAAGACACTATAGGGAAAATAACTATAATCTAGAATGATGAACATCTCAAATTGTAATTGCATTTTTTTTCATTAATGAATATTTTGACACTCCCGTAGGTGTCATGTACATATAGTCATGGGTTTTGAACTTGGGTGGGGACAATGATAGCCTACTACCCCAACTACCAAGCCTACAAGAGGAACCCTTGTAATTGCATTTTATATGTACAAGCATATTTCTAAATAGACTCAAATCCTTCTTAACAACAAAATATAGATATTGCAAGGTTGAAATGTTTTTTTAAAGTTAAAGCCATACATGTATCCTCTTCATAATGGAATTTTATTTATGGAAAGTAAACGACAATGTCAAAGTGACATGAACAAGCCACAAAGCAACACATCATTTTCTAATGAACATTTTCTAAAGAGCACTCAATGAAAGAAATGAGCTCAATATAACATGATCTTCCCAATAGTTGATATATCTTGCATGCGTTATCGCTTATGACCATGACGGGTCAAACACTCATAATAAGGAAGGGATTGCATAAGCCATGTGTCTCCAATTCCATATATAGTAATAACTAGGTCAAACCAAACTATTGGATTATGTTTTGCAATGATCAAAGAGGGAATATGCGAGAGCATACTAATGTGGTTTATGTTGCATGGTGTAAGGGTGGTTCAATAAAAGTTTCTCTTAAGTATTATGTTAACTCATTTGCAATCTCTCAGTTTGACTTAAAATTTTTGTTTCAAAGAAAGGGTGTTCTATTAAAAGTCTAAACTTTCATGGTTGTTTCCAACAAGTTGTTTGCATTTAAATATGTTTCCCTTCGGCACAGTAGATTGTGTCGATAGATTGGAAAATAAATACAACGACGAAGGGCCCAAAAAATCACATCCCAAGTCTAGATCGGGATAGGTGTTGAAATTATCAAATTATCTATATTGAGGTTAAGACCTCTGAAGATTTGGACTGAACCTCCCACTAGGGGAGGCCACACCTTCTAGTTGTAACCCAATGATTTGAAGTCCGGTAGCGTAAGACATATATGGGCAAGTCTTTCAATGGAAGAAGGTATAGTTCTTTATACAATTTGCAAGGTATTGACTGAGGCATAAAGACCTTACCTACCACTTTGGTGATCATGGTACATGGCACTCGTCTAGAGACTCAGACAATGAGGAGACACGAAGAGTCCACCAAATAAGGAACATAAAATGTGAGTCACACTTAAAACCAACATACATATTTTTTATTTTCATGAATTTGATAAAATGTGCCTCCAATGTAATAACACTTAAATGAAAAGCATAAATGTA
>LPNX011074780.1:392737-424276 GCA_001517045.1 Pseudotsuga menziesii
CCATCTTAAAAATTCTTAACCAATAATTAGATAAAAACAAATACCAACACTTTTTAGTAAGATATGGATTTATATGTTTGACCTCATTTTCTGAAATTTCTATTCTCAAACGTGCTTTCAATAAAATATGTAACTACAAATATTTCAACGCGGGCTGAAAGAATTAGATTTGCAGTTACAAGCATCACACCTATCCGCCAAAACGACTAAACTGCATTACACGAATTCCTCATTTAATTGAAAATATAGATGGAAAACCCAACCAGCACAGAGTACCAGAAGGAAATCGAATCATGCAAAACTGTGAAGTTTTTTGGAATGGAAAGCATGTGGTAGACTTGAGATTTGACCAAATTCTTGTTCCATGGGTAGGGCGAGATAGCGATCTAAATTTTGGTGACCTAGCATCAGTAACAACACCGGCATAGGTATATCTTATATAGTATACGAGAGAGCAGCATCTAAGACAGAGACAGTAGAGGCATCAACAGCGGTAGAGCTCCTAGTTTACTTTGATCCATCCCCAAAATCCAGGCTTTGAACGTCCTGGACCGAGAATCAAGACACCCACATTGCCAACTAGGTGCCCTCAGAAATCCTCATGGGCCGTGAGAAGTCCTCATGGGCGGAATTAAATCTTATCATGACCGAATTAAATCCTCTCATGGCCAAATTGGGGACGGACCAGAGAGACCAAATTGATACTCATAACCCTAAATCCATAGATTGATTTAGCAGAAGCCCCATTGGGAAACGGGTAGTTGTACATAGATCTATATTTGAAAAATCCTTCATGTTTTGCTTCGCCTCCCTATGAAACTTCATAGGTTTTAATCTATATTTTAATTTGTATAATGTATACGTAAATAATATGTGTGTATATTTAATTATATTAAATCACATAACATATGAACTATATGTATTTATTTATATTAAATATTTTAACATATGAACTATAGTAACATATTTATATTAATTATATGTTATTACTATATTTACATATTTTACCATTATTAAGGTGAAAGAAGTTTATGTATCATAAGGGTGTTTATAAAATATTTTTCTATTTTATAAATTTGGTTAAGTATTATATTTACATTTATTACAAGTATAGTATGGATGGACTATGAATGTATGGATTTTAACATAATTCCCTAAAATGAAGCATGTTTTGTTGGGAGAAAGAAAATTGCAACAATTTCAATATTATGTTTCCCTTGTGGTTTGAATTTTGTACTTTGGTGGGGTGTTTTAGAATAATCCCACTTGTTATGCATGCTGTAAATGGTAAACATATCCCATATGCTTTAAATGATGATGATGATGAACTAGATGATAATGACAGTGATGATGTTTTTAATGAAGACGATGATGGAAATGATGATGATGATGATCATCATCATCTTCATCTTTGTCATTGTCATCATGATTATCACAATATTCATCATCATCGGCATAATCATCATCCATGTCGTCATCATCATCACCATTGTCCTTGACATCATCATCATGATTATTGACATTTTCATCAGTTATTCATCATTAACTTTGGCATAAGAAATAACATCTACCCAAAATATGTGATTAGTGTAAAAGGGTCATGGAGGACACACACAATTTATGCATGACAAATAACAACTTATTTTTTAAGATGATCAACATCATCATTCTGATTGTACTCATCATCATTGTCATTGTCATCATCGCCATCATCGCCATTCATTGCATTGCCATCATAATCATCGGAAATGTCGTCATTGCCATTATCATCATCATCATCATCATCATCATTGTCATCGTTCTCCTCATTATCAACAACATTATCGTCATCATCATAACCATCCTCAATATCATAATCATTATCCTCATTTTCATCTTCAACATCTAGGTGTAAAACTGGATGCAAAAGTGGATAAAAACATGGATGCAAAACATGATACAAACGTGGATGCAAAAAAAGTAGGCGCAAAAGTGGGCGCATAATGGGGTGCAACAAAAATGGATGCAAAAGGTGGCGCATAATGGGGTGCAACAAAAGTGGATGCAAAAAATGATGCAATCATGGAAGAAAAACATGATGAAAAAAGTGGCGCAAAAGTGGATACAACCATGGATGTAAAATTGGATACAAAATTGAATGTGAAAGTGGATGCAAAACTAGATGCAAAAGTAGTCGTAATACCCAACACAAAACCCGATGCAAAAGTGGATGCAAAAAGGGATGCAATAACTGATGTAAAATTGGATGCAAAAAAAGATGCAAACGTAGATGCAAAAGTTGAAGCAAAAGTGGGTGTAAAAGTAAGTGCAAAAATGGGTATGAAAACATGGATGCAACAGTAGATGCAAAAAAAGACGTGAACATGGATGCAAAATGGGATGCAAAAAGGGATGAAAACGTGGGTGCAAAAGTGGACAAAAAAATGGATGCAAAAATGGCTGAAACAAAACAAGATGCAAAACTAGACTCAAAACAGGATGTAAACTTTGATGCAAAACTTGGTGCAAGAAGGGATACAAAAAAAGAAGCAGAAGTGGATGTAAAAAAGGATGCAAAAGTGGATGAAAAGAAGGGTGTAAAAGTTGAGGCAAACATGGGCGTAAAAGGGGGCACAACAAGATTAGATGTACAAACTAGGCACAAAATTAGGTGCAAAACTAGGCTCAAAACCTGTCACAAAACCTGATGCAAAACTTGGCACACAACTAGGTACACAACCCGGTGCAAATTACGCCGCAATTTGTGCCAGATTTAGAAAAAGGACACAAAAAACACCTAAAATAGCACCAACCCGTGAAATTGCACCATTTTGTCCAAAAAATGAAGAAAAATACATTGAAAGATAGTCTAGACGCAAAAAAGGATGCAAAAAGAGATGCTAAATCTAGTTTTTGCTATAGTGTGTACATGAAGTAATTGTTCATTCTCCAAAACTCACAAAAAGATTATGTAACCTTCACCAAGAACTTGGATTATGGAATATCCTCCATACAGTCACAACCTCAAGACTGTGTATGGTGGAAGAACTCGGGACTGTCATAAAGGACCAAAAATTAAAATTCAAAATGATCAAGATCAACAGCAAAAATTGCTGCTACAAATGCTGGTAAAAACCCAATCATGTCCAAAAATTGGACAGCAAAAAAGAAACAAAAATTTTCCCTCTCTTTGTATATTTGGGTCTACAATTTTTTACTGTTGTTGCTGCTGCAAATCCAAATTTCCTCAATACAATGAGCTCACTTCTTGCTAATTCGTTGGAGATATTTTGGATGTGAAAATAACTTGTATTTATACACATTTTCTTAACTTATTTGAAGGATCCTACTTGTATTCAAATTTTAATTTGCAATTTATTTTTATTTTATTTTGAATTTGTCACACAAACCCTTCCTTCAAGGGTCAAACCTTACCATTAAAAATTGCATGTAATTATTTTCCACATCATTAAATTTCATAGGATTCCATAAAATGTCAAATACCATACAAGGTCATCTTTAACATTCCTTCAAGACCATTGGACCACCAAGTGTGTGGGTCCAAAGGATTTCGCATGCCCTAGGACCATCTCCAAGGGTTCTAAGACCCCATCGATAGTTACAAGTTCATTACCAAGTGTAATCAAGTGTGTCCACCACATCATCAACACCACATCAACCCATAACATGCAAGCAAGTGTCCAAGTGTCATCACACCACTATATAAGTGGGTACCAAGTCTTCCTCATGCCCTAGGAGCATCTCCAAGGGTTTTAAGCATTATCAACAATGTGGTGGCTCCAAGATCCAACCTTGTGGGTACATGGAAATTTTCAACTAGGTACAAGGTGCTTCAAAGAACAAACCATCTATGTGTAGGCTCCAAGGTACTATATGTGAGGGTATTGGTGTCATCCATACCTGTGAAATACAAGTGGGACTTGGTGGCATCAATGGAAACTTGTGAGGCCACTGGAAGGCCATGCTGGCATTAATGACAATTTCATCAACACTAGTAACCCTACTCCTCTACCTAAAATTGCACACACCATGGCACCAAAGGGTGGTACTCCCACCACAAGGTCAATGAAAAAAGCTACAAAAAACCCATCGGATTCTTAATATCTTGCAATGTCGTCATTGAAAGATCACCTCCTGAGAATTTGCAGAGCCTACACCAAGGACCATAAATGGAGGAGCTACTGGAAATAAATACTAGAATGGGGAGTTCAAAATGACAAATGGTATGATTTTGGAGAAAATTTTCTCATCATAAATATTAGTCATTATTTGAACACACCCATGTTGGAAAATTTTGATGGCCTCAAAGGCTTAATGACATAGTTTATTGTGAGAAGATACCACAATGGAAAATTAGGGTCTGACCGAACCTTAGAAATTAATACCCAAGTTATTCCATATGCGATAGGGTTACCGAGAAAAGGGGTTGTTGTATCGGTTAGGGAAAATCCTAAGCTAATCAAAGAATTCACAAGTTCAATGAAAGGAAAGAACTCAAAAGGGATAGTGATCAACAAAATTTAATACACCACTTATAAATATGCTTCCATTATTATTTTTCTTTTCTTAACCTGTATGGGTCGACCATCATACATTCGGCTCCACATGTTGGAAGCTGTAAAAGCTGTAAAATTGTTAATTGCGTAGAATATTTGGCTAGCATAGTTAAGTCAACATGTGAAAAATACCAATAAACCAGCTCAACAATCCTCTATCCATCCCTCCTCATTTTTATAGAAATGTACATGATCACACCCATCAATGAACTCTCATTTATTGCAAAATTCTATGCATCCATGTACAATTTCAAAGTATTCTCATCTCAATGATGCACCAAAGGCCCCGCGGTCACCAAAATGTGGCTTGAAAATAGGTTTCAACTATTGAAAATGACATGCTCAAGATGGAGGGTTCCTTAACAGGTTTGTTGAAGTATTCCTCTAACCATGCACATCTAGTTGGACCTCTACTGCAATGTGGTTTGGTATATGCAAGGACGTTGGAGGTTTTGTGGTCATGTGGAAACATATAAGAGTGTGATTTGGTTTTCATTGATGGAAACATAGTTCCAAGTATAAGATCCAGATAAGCAGAGGACTCAGAAGAATCCATGTCATGTGCGTCATCAAATAGATCCACAATCATATTTTATTTCCGCAACAAAACGACGCAGATCTGCAGAGTTAGGTCGTGATCAGCATTAAAAACATATCCGACGGTCAGGAGTGAACCCACATAAGAAATCAACGGTCAAGCGAAAATCCATAAAGTTTGAAAAGTAATCGAATGAACAAATATGACGGTCAGGAGTGAACCCACACAATAAATCAACGGTTAAGAGAAAATATGCAAAGTTTGAAAGGTAATCTGATGAACTGATCTGATGGTCAGGAATGAACATGCACAAGAAATAGACATTGCAGAAGGAGTTTTGCAAGAGGAAGGTGGAAAGTGGAAATTCTGAAATTTGTTCAAACAAATGTTGAAAACCTGAGATCCGCATCCTACACCAAATCTAAGATTGACGGTCGGGAAAGGGTGCACAAGAAATCGGCGACGCAGAAGGATTTTTGCAAGTGGAAGGAGGAAAGAAGAAAGTCTAGAAGTTGTTCAAATAAATGTTGGAAACCCAAGATACGCATCCCACATTGGATGTAATATTGATGGTTGGGAAAGGGTGCACAATAAATCGATGGCGCAAAAGGATTTTTGCAAGTGGAAGGTGGAAAGAAGAAAAGTATGGAAGTTGTTTAACAAAATCTTAAAGACCTGGGATCTACATCCCTCACTTTATCTAACATCAACGATAGGGAAATGTTGCACAAGAAATCGATGGCGTGGATTGATTATGCAAAAAAGGATGTCCAGAAGGCAGAAAGAGGAATTCATGGAATGATATCTATAAAAATAACATATCCAATATCCAATTTTCTTCTCATATCAACAATCATGGAGAGCTCGAAGAAGATCAATGGATTGGAATGACTGGTGTGGAACCAGTACTGTGGAACCAAAACTACAAATCCAAGAGTGCAGAATCTCTGATTTTTTGTGGAAAATGACAATTGTGGAAGAAGCCAAATGACAAAGATATGTTGCAAAAAATTGTGACTACTCAGTGATTGGAATCCTTGTCTGTCATAAGGCATTTAACGATTTGATCAGTTATGGAAATGGACCATCAGGCATACAAACAGGTAAAGGGTTTAAGGGCATGTATGTATAAAAGGATGTGCGTGATGAAAGGATGGGTGCATTATCTGCAGACAGAGAGCTGGTGCATGGATCATCATCGAAGTGGAGATTAAAGAATGACAGAGGACTCTGAGCTCTTTAAATAATATCCAAAACAGAGACGATGAGGGGATCTAAGATGCATAATCAAATCCAAGAGCAGATCAAAATAGAGTTGGTTTGCATTGTTATATTTGTTTTTCTAAATATTGTACTGAACATGTTTTAAGTCTGAGAAACAAGGGTGGTAGGGTGGTGCTAGGAAAAACATGTTGTCATTTTTGTACAAGTTGAAGCTTGTATAATTGGAAGTTGATTCGTTCACTGAGTTGTAGCTGGAGAATGTTATTTTAGTTGGTGTTAGAAAAACATGAGGGTTGGTGCTCTCTACATGAAGGATTTTGTAAAACAGAGGTTGCATCCTCTTTTGAGTAGTTGCTCAAATAAAAATGAATATTTGTCTATCTCTATCATGTATGTGTAATGGATAATCTTCATATTTTATGTCATACTTGCTGCATTATCATAAATATAAATCTGTAATCAGTAATAATGGGTTAAATATTGAAAAATGGTTTAAGCTTTTGAAATAAGTAATTCACCCCCCTCTTAGTTATTTGAGTAATTTCAACAATTGGTATCTGCAACATCTGCCAGGAGCATGGAGAGCATACCACAAAATATTTCCCATTTAACATGAAGAATGGAAAAGCATAATGGTGCACAATTAGTGAAACTAAAAATCACAACACCTCCGACTACCACCTGAATCTAAAGAATCGACAAAATTATCAGGCAGTATATCAGACTAACGCAGTTACACAAAACAATGACCAAAATGACCAAAATAATCAAAGGTATGAAGGTCGTCGGTATGAGCGCTGGTTTGACAACCGACACGGAGGCTATGGATGTCGAGGTCGATTCTCTGGGAATCGAGACAACCGACCATGTCGGCCCATCCAATGTTTCACATGTTACAAGGAAGGACACCGACATGTAGACTGTCCATACAAGGACAGGACTGACCTGAAATTCTGTACTAATTGTGGTGTAGGGGATCACTCATTAGAGGATTTCCCTATTATACTTGAAAAGATAAATAAAAAGAAGAATGTTAATGTCTTGTCGCGTGTGCAAAAACATGATATTATCAATAAAAATAATTTACATATCGTAACCTGACAAGGGATGAAAACTGGGAATGATAACCCCCAAATAAGCAAGATAAAAGAAAAAAATGTTTATCCTGACCTATTTAAAGAAAAACAAATATATAAATATGCAACAAATATATTTAGAGAATTTGCTCGACAGGAAGAAGAATATGATAATCAACAGGACACAGTAAAAGAGCTAATACAGGTGGTACAAAAAGATAAAACAATATCACAATTCATTGACTTACTGTATAAAATAAAACACAACAAAAACACCAAAAAACAAACAAAGAATATCTGCAGCTTAAACCAAAAAGATAAAAGTGATGCCGACCCACTTGTCGACTTGGAAATTGAAGGATACCATGTCCGACAAGTTATACTCAATTTCGGATCAAAGGTAAATATTATGACTCGAGACACATGAGAACAATTAGGAAGACCTCGATTATTTGAATCAGGCATATACCTGAAATTGGCAGACCAAGGCCTAATTGAACCCATTGGAGTTTGGAAAAATGTCGACACAGCGATAAAAGGTATATCAACTAAAGTCGACTTCGAAATTATTAACCCTAAGGAAGGATCCAGCTCCTTCCCAGCGTTAGTGGGTCGACCTTGGGGGATAAAAATGAAATCCTTGATATCCTTGGACAAAGAAAGAATCAAATTAAAGGGGAATGGACAAAAAGTCATAGTACCTATTCATCCATCCCAAGGAGAACCTTGGACAAAACCAATTGATGAAGAAGTTGACATCCGACAACTATATCAGATACAGAATAATGAAGATTACATAGAACCTAATACATATGGTGAACTTTACTTAGGAAACCAAGACTCAGTAGGATACAATTCAGATGCAGAACTATATGATTGGGAGGTTGAAAACTATGAAACAAAATCAAGAGGATGCTGGACTATTCAAAAAGTATAGAAGAAACTAGTCAAACAATGCTTTGTGGTGTCCAACATCCCAAAAATATTTGAAAAGAAAATTAGGGAATATCCTACATTACAACCAACAAATATAAATACCACAAAAATCCCAAGGTATAAAGAAAGAGAATCACTAGTTATGCATGTAGAGCAAGTATCTAGGAACATCGGTGAACATGGCTGACTACAAAGTTTAGTAGAAAATTTTACAGGACAAGCTGTTAGATGGTGGGATACCCATCAGTCAAGACTACAGACATGGACAACATATTCAACTTATTTTGTAGAAAGGTTTGGAGGAAAGAAGTTAACCAACCAGGCTCAGATACCTATATTTACCCAAGGACAGGATATAGAAAACCATATAAAGATATGTGAAAAAGAATGGAGAAGACTGGGGTATAAGGATGAACGTACATGGTACAAGATGGAAGAAGCTTGGGGTGAAACATTTCTATGGCATGAACTTAAAGAAATTTTTTTCAAAGATTTCAACTTTGAACCCCAAAATGAGAATTTGGTTGAAATTGCAAAACAGATCAAAGCATTTGTACAACAGACAGAAAACAAAACCCTGAGGGACAACCGACCGACAATAAACTGTAACAACATACAAACCGAGAAAATAACACAGTCAACAAGACTACAGTTGGAAAATGAAAAGTCGGAAAGGAAAAGTTTTAGATGGAAATAAAATCATGTCGAAACGACCAAACCTATTCGCACAGTACTCAAAGTTGAAACAACCAACAAGGAGGATAATGACCGAATGACTACAGCAAAATTCCCTGCTACATTCTCATAGTTTAAGGAAGGAATTCGACCAATCAATGAAGCTAAAGCTCCAGAATGGATAGATGCTAAAATTAAAACTAGAGAAGTCGACATATCAAATGATGATCGACCAAAAATAGAAAAAATTGGAGACTACTGGTCTGAAGCACAAACATCAAAGATCACAAACCTACTGAAAGAATTTCAGGATGTATTTTCTAGAGACTAGAAGGATCTTAAAGGTCTAGTACATGAAATGGGCGAAATGAAGATCAACATAAAACCTGATGTTCGACCTGTCAAGAAACGACCATATAAACTAGCTCACAAATACAAAGAGATAGTCAAGAAAGATATTGATAACATGCTTGCAGGAGTAATCATCTACCCTATTGACCAATCAGAATGGGCAAGTCCAATGGTGGTTCAACCAAAGAAACATGATCCAACCAAGCTAAGGATCTGTGTCAACTTCAGATAACTCAATAAAGTTACATTAACAGACCCATTTCCAACTCCTTATGCAGATGAAATATTAAATGAGGTAGCAAGACATGAATGCTATTCGTTTACAGATGGATTCTCAGGTTATAATCAAGTACCAATATCCAAAGAAGATCAGAAAAAGACAACATTTGTATGTGAATTTGACTCATTTGCTTACAAGGTTATGCCTTTTGGACTTAAAAATGCACCTGTAGTGTTTTCAAGGATTGTGGTTAAAACATTTCAGGAGTACATTTACAAAACAATGGAAGTATATTTCGACGATTGGACAATATACTTTACACTAAAGGACCATTGTAAATGGCTAAGACTTAAGTTGGAATGATGTTGATAGATCCAACTATCACTAAACATCAAGAAGTGTATATTTTTAACTCCTATAGGAATACTGTTAGGGCATATCGTTTGTAAAGAAGGTATTAAACTTGACTTCACAAAAATAAAAATCATCCTCGACTTAAAACCCTCGATGAATCCGAAACAAGTCAGGGTACTACTTGGTCATACAGGATACCATAGAAAAGTCATAAGACATTATTCAGACATGACATACGCATTGGAAGAATTGCTAATATTAATTCTTGCACATGATCTAGGAACTAAGAATCAAAATCATCAAAGAATTATTAACAAATACTCATGAATTGGAAATAACTGGAATACCAAATAGGTTTCCTCTCTGTATATTATATAAACAATAAAGGATTACAATTTCCATGCATAGCAATAGCTTAACTCCATGAAGAATTCGAATAACTAAGGGACAATTCAAATTCAGTGAGTGAGTCTAGCTTAACTGAATCTTTGCCATGCAATCTCACTCAGTTAACCACTTGACCAAAACCCTGATTGACTCACCAAACCCTAACTGAAGTTGGAGTGTGTAATAAATGACTGAATCTCAACTGAAGGAGATCAAACACATGTCATAGCAATCCAACCATCAAGTGCTAGTCCTGCATGACTCCAATGAACCCTGAGAGGTTAACTGAAGCTGAACTGACCATCAGAAGTTGGTGGAGGTGCCTTGTTGACTCCAGTTCATTAAATAATAATAAAATAATCATTAAATGATATATTTAATGAATGGAGGCACCTTAACTGACTGTAACTGATTGGTTGAACTGATTGTAACCACCAGTTAGCAGTTAGGTGCATTAATGTCACACAGATCACCCCTGGAGTGCTCCAGTTAGCCTCCTTGACTGTAGGAGAAGGCTAAGTTAGCCTCCTTGACTGTAGGTAGGCATGGGAGTGACTGGGATGATGGTAATTAATGCTCCACTGATGTCAATTAAACTTAGTATAGTGGTTTAACTAGGCCAATTTGACCGAAAGAGTGTGTATGATCGTAGATGTCTCCAACACCCCCCCTTAAGCTATACTCAGGAAGAGTTAGAAAAAATAGATGCATAAAATGCTAGGGCCCTGGAAACTAAGGCCATAGGTCACCCTGTACAATAAAGTAACTGCTTAATATAACCAAGGAAACGGGAAAAACCTCATGGGAAAAATACCCCCCCTCAAACTAAACAGTAAATCAAGAATCGGTTCTTCTATGCAACAACATCTTGAGACTGTGCATGTGAACATATAAATCCAAAATAAATGAATATTTCTGGAGGAATCTTCCACTTTGGAAGAAAAACAATGCACTCAACTAAATCAGAAATATAAACAGTTGCACGGTGAAAACTGGACCCATGTAGAGCAACTGAAATCATCTGAAGAGAGAGCAAAGGTTCTTGAGGATTTGAACCATGTGTGGAACACTCAAGAAACTGATATGTTGCAGCCCTGAACAAAAAACCATGATTGGTAAAATCATCCCCAAATATTAGGAGCAAGTGTCCAAGCGGATGCATAATGTCTTCCTCTTTACTAGTTCTGTGAGGAGATGAGCTTGTGACCAAAGGTAGAGAATCCCTAAGACTCTGGAGAGTGAATGCTTGAGCTCCATAATATGATATAGATTCTGAAATAGCTAATGAATCACAAAATAACATATCAGCAGCCTCATAAGAGGAAACTAACACCAAATCCCCAGCAGCAAAATTGAAGAAGAACTGCGGTACTTGATTTTTCACACCGGAATTGGTGAGAGCAGCTACAAGCATGGATGAAAGCTCTTGAATTTTAAAATATGAACAAAATAATATCAGATCAAAATTTAAATCAGATCTAAATAAGTTCACAACAGATCCAAAACTGTGAAATAAAATAAAATCCCCAGCAACAGTTTTGTAGGAGACTTGCGGTACTTGTTTCTTCACATCGTTGATGAGAACAACTACAAGCAGTACTGAAGGTTTATGAACCTGAAATTTTGAACCAAGCAATATCAAATCAGATCCAAATAAGATCATATCAGATCCAATAAGGTTAATATCAGATCCAAAATTATGGTCAACCGAGACGATGGATGCACAGTTTTCTTCTTCTTCAAAATTCTGAATTTTGGTGCATGCAATCTTGCAGGAATTTGCTGGAAGATCTAGATCATGGGGAGTGAATGTGTCACTCTTATAATCTAATATTTTTTCCAAAATATCCAAGGTATTACATATTTGCACACCAGCAGCAACATTAGAGGAAGAAAAATCAAATTTCTCCTCACTTTCGGAAGCAATTACTGGTAAATTTTGCACATAATTCAAAGGAAAATCACTAGTGAATGTTTGCATGGAAGTGTAGCATAATTTTTCTTCAATATCAAAGATTCAAATGTCTTCTTTTGTGTCAGAAATATGAGAAGATGAGATATTAGAGATCTCATGAACTTCCGGAGCATCAGAAAAGGAGTCACTTCATGGAGACTTTCTTCAATTCGAATTGAATGTGTAGAAGATTCTGCTTCATCTTCATCTTGAACAACTTCATCAGAGAGATTAGTGGCTGAGAGTTTTGAGTGAAGAACTCTTGTGGTGCTGGCTGTGATTTCCAAAGTACTATTATGATCCTCATTGTGCTTGCCATAGGTTCTGTCCAATTTTGTCCAGAGATCCTTTGGGTATTCAGTAGAACCAACAAAAAAGTACAAGCTATCAGAAAGGGCCAAACATATTGCTCCAAAATCTCTGTCACCGTCATTTAGCCAGTCATTCTCATTCTCATAAGTCTCTCTTCCAATTCCAATAGACACCTCATAGAGACCTCGTCTCTTGAGATATGCAATCATATTCAACTTCCATTCCGAATAGCTTGTGAATGGGGTGAGAGGAGGAATTGATGAGTCCATTCGAAGTTGTACCTGTTAAGACCTGCAAATCAAAACAAAAGGGGCACTGTAAGGTCGAACAACCTGCACATTTAGGCTTTCATCACACCCAGCATAGTCAATCAAGCAAGCTTGATCAACAAGTTCTTTACTTGGGGTATTAAGTGGTGTTGATGGGCATATGTGACTATGCATGTAACGGGGAAGACAACCCAGACCGGGATCCTTAGAGCAGGTTCCAAGTTGTTTGGGATGGTTGTTTCCGACAGGTTTAAAGGCTCCGTTAGCCTGAAAATCTAACTAAACTAAGTCTAAAAAGCAAAACTAGAAACTACTGCTTGTTAGTTAAATAGATCTATAATATACCTATATATATACACAACAAACTATTAAAAATAATTACTGAATTAGTTTGATATATTTACACAACCAACTACTGTAATCAACCTAAGAGAACAATTAATCTATGAATGCAATAACAAATAATTAATGAAATATTAACAATTTCAATCAATTTACATAAATTACACTATTAACAGATGTATAATAATAACAGGATTGAAATGATGACATATCAAAACATAAATGTGATGATGTGATCTAATAGGTTTCCTATAAAGTTGTATAAATAAAACTACCATTAACCTGGAATCAAAATTGCTAAAAACATTTACTGTGTTAAATTCCTGAACATATTCAAAAGAAATTTAAAACTGGACAAGATCGCACAATAAACATGTATACCACATATATTTATCGATGACAACACCAAATTAACAACGTGGCATAATAGCAAATCAGAACCAGCATAAGACGATAGATTATAGATGATATATTTGCACAGTTCATTAAAAGAATCACGACAAACATTAATATTGCAGAAAAGAATGATAAGATCAATATATATTATAAATACATTCACGTAGCAGAAATACTGTAAATGTATATGCAGATATCACCAGTAAAAGAGTATTGTAGCAGCTAACAGGCAACTATCTGAAGTCACAATAAAAATCGTGGTGATCTTATCTCCTCCTTTCCCAAAACTATCGACTCCTCCTTCAGGAAACAACATTTCCAGAACCTTCAAGAAAAATCTCTTTAGCTCTGTCTAGCGCCCTCCTGACTTACTGGACAGCAGCGTCTCCATTCTATTTGCAAATATCAAAGTTTTTCAAATAGAAACAGAATATCTAAGAAAACATTCACTCTACTCTGCAGAGACTCCAACCCCCCCTTTCAATCTAATTCTTCTTTGCTTAAATAAACACAGATCAGAAAAAATGAAATCCAAATTGAGCTTTGCTCTGGGAAATTTTGCCGGCCGCAACTGCAAAAATCGCGTTCAGAAGATCCCAAAAATCTCCTAAAATCCATCACTTTCTGGTGAAATCATCCCGAGAAAAGATAAATGGGTCCATTTTGGAGAAAACCCATGTGGCGGATTTTTTAGATCTGTCTTCATTTGCTCACAATATTGCCCAGAAAAAACGCCTTTTAGTCAAGAACGCGTTTTCTGTTACTTAGCTGAGAACGAAATTCATAGTAAGCTTTTTCTTCATCTAACAATTCCAGAATCATAACAATATCCTCCAATCCAGCCACGAATGCTCCTTTAACCTGCATCATCCCGAAAATCTTAAATGCAAACAATTTTTAATATTGCGATTGAACTATATTCTATTTTCCACATCAATTCTGGAAAAAGAGATTTATGCAGAAATGATAGCATAGAATATTAACTGAATCATTTTCCACGTCATGTTTAAAATGCACAATAAAACAACAGAATTATCATGAAAGAAAAATGATGGAGAATCAGAGACTTCCCTTTTACGCTGGATGTGGTGTAAAATTCCTGTTCCTTTCAACAATCCGGCGATAACCATAATCTTCACCAACAAATTTCAGATTGAGTCGAAGTGGCAAAAATTAGAGATTGTTTACCACCGTGCAATGACATCTAAACTTCTCCGCAATCTCGTACAGCTCAGCAGATTTGGGAAATGATTTTTGCACATAATCAATATTATTTCTTTCCTTCCGGTGAATCTACCTCGTTGATAGATTACCATCAATTCAACAATCGCTCACGAACTATGTGATATCTGATACAAATATTCTTTGAGATCGCCGTGAGGTTGATAATATAACGAAGCAACGTGACTGTCGATCCAGCTGTGTTGGTGATTTATGAAAACAAGATATGGCATCCTGGTTTTATTGAAATCGCTGAGCTAGCTTCTCGTACTATCTGTTCATAGAGGAAAATATTGCAAGATAATTACTTCAGCATCAACCATCTCCTTTAAACCAATACCAAAAATGCATAAATTTTATTTATAAAAAATCATTATTATATTATGATAATGGTAAGGTTGTCGGGAGGGTAAAACAAATTCAAGAGTTGGAATTTCGTAAAAATGTATACACTTTGGCCCCATGAATATATATTCCTTGAATAAATTAATTTTTGGAAACATAAATAATTAACGAGAACACAAAAATTACTTCGAATCATAAGGAATATTCTCACATAAATAATTTAAACCGGTATATAAAATGTGACCATCATGAATCTGTAAAAATAATTTGGAGAAGAGCTTCATACACAAAGGACCAAGAGCAATAACATATCAACCTTCTAATTTCAAAACCTCGTCAATATTTACGATAACAAAATCACATAATAAAATCAAACGATAAATATTTGGATAAGATTTCAAAATTAGGTTATGACAAATTATTAACACTTATCCCTTGATTTTTAATGCAAATCCACTCAAAATAATAATTTCAAAGTAGTGATTTTGTCACCTAATCCATAGTTCGCAAACGTTTTCTTTAAAAAAAACATTTAATTTCATTGTTTCAATAGCTTCTGTAATGTCACCATTTCAGTAGTTGTCAATTCTTTAGTTTTGCTATATGAAATTCAAACATTTCATCAAAACAAAATACAATTTTGTTTGATGAAATAATGTTTTTTTAATGGCTGTTGAGTAGGGGCACAACAAGTGGTAAGCCTTGGCTTCTGGTGCAATGCTGGATTTTTGAGCTATTGCTCACTTTCCATGGAGAAATCTGTCAAAAAGCTTGTTCTTGAGAGATTGATATTCATCCCGCCGCATGCTCTCATACCATATTAATTCTTGCACATGATATAGGAACTAAGAATCAAAATCATCAAAGAATTATTAACAAATACTCATGAATTGGAAATAACTGGAATACCAAATAGGTTTCCTCTCTGTATATTATATAAACAATAAAGGATTACAATTTCCATGCATATCAATAGCTTAACTCCATGAATAATTCGAATACCTAAGGGACAATTCGAATTCAGTGAGTGAGTCTAGCTTAACTGACTCTTTGCCATGCAATCTCACTCAGTTAACCACTTGACCAAAACCCTAATTGACTCACCAAACCCTAATTGAAGTTGGAGTGCAATAAATGACTGAATCTCAACTGAAGGAGATCAAACACATGTCATACCAATCCAACCATCAATTGCTAGTCCTGCATGACTCCAATGAACCTTGATGAGGTTAACTGAAGCTGAACTGACCATCATAAGTTGGTGGAGGCGCCTTGTTGACTCCAGTTCATTAAATAATAATAAAATAATCATTAAATAATATATATAATGAATGGAGGTGCCTTAACTGACTGTAACTGATTGGTTGAACTAATTGTAACCACCAGTTAGCAGTTAGGTGCATTAATGTCACATAGATCACCCCTGGAGTGCTCCAGTTAGCATCCTTGACTGTAGGAGAAGGATAAGTTAGCCTCCTTGACTATAGGTAGGCGTGGGAGTGACTGGGATGATGGTAATTAATGCTCCACTGATGTCAATTAAACTTAGGATAGTGGTTTAACTAGGCCAATTTGACCGAAAGAGTGTGTATGATGGTAGATGTCTCCAACAGCTAAGAGATGATTGGGAATTTAATTGGACAGAGGAGTGTGACATATCATTCAAAAAACTAAAAGGAAAGCTAGTCGAAGCAGCCATCCTAAGATTTCCAAACAGGTCGATCAAATTCCATGTACACATTGACACATCAGGCCTAACAATAGGAGAAATCCTAACTCAGCCAGGAGATGATGGAATGGACTATCCTATAGTTTATAGTAGTAAGAAACTAAACAAAGCTGAAAGAAACTACTCGACAACCGAAAGAGAAGCATTAGGAATGGTCTTTGCACTACAAAAATATCGACACTATCTACTAGATAATCCATTCATCTTTTACATCGACCATCAAGCACTAAAATACCTCGTAAATAAGCTTCTACACCATGGAAGAATTTTTCGATGGCTACTTCTATTCCAAGAATTCGAATTTGAAGTAGTTTTCAAACCAGGTAAGCTAAATGTTAGTCCTGATCACTTATCCCAAATCGACACAGGGGAGGAACCGACAGGAGTCGAAGATGACTTACCGGATGCACATCTATTTCAAATAGAAGCAATCTCGGTAGAGTTAGAGGAAATAGGTTAGTTTTTAGAAGATGGAAAAGTACCAGAAGGCATGAGTACAAAGAAGAAACAAATCTTAGCCATGAAAACTGCACCATATAGTCTCATAGATGGATTCCTATATAAAATGGGGTTAGACGACATTCTCAGAAGGTGCATACTGGAACACGAAAGAAATAATATCATGCAGGAAGCACATTATGGATCTTCTAGAGGACACTTCCAAGAAGACACAACTGCAAAGAAAATCCAACAATTAGGGTTGTGGTGGCCGACACTCCACAAAGATTGCAAAAAATTTGTAAGCCAATGTGATAGATGTCAACGACTGGGTCGACCCTTGCCTAGTACAGAAATGCCCCTGATATCAGTAAACCCAAGTTTGACATTCAAAATTTGGGCCATCGACTTCATAGGACCATTTTCTATACCAACAAAAAGAACAGGTGCAAGGTATATAATAACTACAGTCGAATACGTAACCAAATGGGCAGAGGCAGAACCAGTTGAAACATGTTCCAGCGAGATAGATGCTAAGTTTATCTATGAGAATATCATTACCATATTTGGATGTCCATTAACCCTAATCAGTGACCAGGGAACACACTTCATAAATAAAACTATTAAAACACTAACAGACCAGTTCCAAATCGACCACCATCGGTGTACAGCATACCATCCTCAATTGAATGGAGCAATTGAAGCATTTAACAAAACATTAACAAAAGGATTAACAAAAATATGTAATGCTGATAAAGACGACTGGGATGAAAAGATACCTGCAGTACTATGGTCATACAGAATGGCATACAAGCATTCAACCGACCAAACACCATTCCGACTAGTTTATGGACAGGAAGTAGTAGTTCCTCTACACTTTCGACAATAGACACCTATTATCGCAGAAATTTTACATGTCAATGTTGAACAAGGAAGAAAGGGCTGACTATTGCAACTAAGTAAACTTGAAGAAAATTGACTAATCACAATCCAACATCAAGAAATCCAGAAACAACAACAAAAGGCATGGCACGATAGAAACATCAAAAACAAAAATATGTCGGTAGGAGACCTTGCCTTCTATACAATAGTCAGGTGAAAGGAAAACCTAAAAAGATACATACATAATGGATGGGACCCTATATTGTCGAAGAGATACATACCAACAGATCAGTCTGACTAAGGACGTTACAAGGCATAGTATTTCGGAAACTCCTTAATGGGGTCCGACTAAAATGCTACAGAAACTAAAACAAATATATTCTATATATATATATATATATATAACGACCATAACAGTTAAACAAAAGCTATAAAAATATAAAAAGAAAAATAGTACTGATACACATACAAAAGAATGACAGGGAATCACCACTTCGACCATCGACGACCTCAACAGTCCCATCACGCATTCATGACTTCGAGCGTCAAAACCCAAACACCATTAATGCACACTCAAGTGTTCTCACTAAACCATCACGTCTGCCATTAATACACTCATCGACAAAAACATCCAACGCATCCACTATAAATACTGAACCACCAAAGAATCATTCACCGCAATTCAAACAGAGAGAGCATCAGAGAAACCAGACGACTGAAAAGAAAGAGTACCGTAGTAAAATCGACCCTCAAACCGACAAGATGGCACCAAAACAGACCAGAGCCTCAGCCAAAACCAAGGAACTACAGACTATGGAGACACCATTAGTAACAAGACTGAAGAACATCAAGAATGCTAAGGTGCAGGAGGGTTCATGGGAAAAACTATGGGCTGAGATAAAAGAATGGGCATACATCAACAAGAAACCGACCCCAACTGCAAAGAAAATACAAGACAGTACCATTGTAAATTATGTCAATGCATCACTCATGGCTAGTTTCGGTGGCACAAAAGAAACAGCGGTAAAGTTTATCATAAGCCGATACCACAATGGTCGATTTCATTTCGATCAACCAGTCGACATCTATAGGGAAGTTATTTACAAACTGATAGGTCTATCAAACAAAGGAGACCCAGTACCAGTCGGTATAAAATAAGGACTAGTCAAAGAACTAACAGGGTCAGCATCAGGAAAAAAATTGAAAGGGTTGATAATTAGCCACATAACAGCTCGAACACCACAGATTGTGGCCAAGATCATAACCACAACACTCACAATGGCAAGTCGTGGAAGCAACCTCAAACTGGATATGTTGGAGGTAGTAGACACCATTGCAACCAACAGAAAGATATACATATGGGATGAGTATGTCACCGACATGATAAAAAATATCTGTGAAAAATGCCAGGAGACGGGAGGAATTATCAGGTTCCCGTCCCTTATCTTATGGATAGTAATGTATTGTTTGTTCCCTATCGGGGACAAGCAATTTCAAGAGCTGACAAGATTTAATATGTGGAGGTTCAAACCCTTCACCCAGAGTGGAAGAATGAAGGAACTTACAAATGGGAAAGTGTTGTTGGAAAAATGGCTCCAGCAGCTAAAAATTTTCACAACCAGATGGAGGGTGCCTCAAAACATCCGAAGAAGTTTGCCTAAAAAGGCCCACATTCAACTAGAACTCGACCATACTGCGGTGTGGTACATGTAAGGTGCCAAAACAAATGCAAAAAACCTCGACTACTATCCGGAAGTTGAAGACATCTTTCGGGAGCTATCTTGACAGGGGGGAACAAAAGTACCAATACCAGCAAAAGAAAAGGAAATAGACTTCTCGATAGAGGAACCGCTGACAAACCAAGAGAAGGAGGAGGATTATGAGCTTAACCTATATATCAGTACCTTTGTGTTGGAGGATACACTGGTCGAAGGCCTTGGTCGACTGCAAATCATAATCAAACCTCCGACGACACAAAGAGAAGAAACACACATAGAACAGCAGGTAACCAATCCGGCTGAAGAAAATCTCATCCCGACTCAAGAGCCAAGGGGAGAGATAGAAACCAAAAATCTAGAGTATGCTGCCACCAAAGAAAATATAACCAAATTGTTGAAGGAGATAGAAGCCTCAAGAAAAAGGAAGAGAACACATCAACAACAACAAGGGAAAGGTAAGCGTAAGCTTATCATTGTAGAATCTTCAGAAGATGAGTAGGAACTAGCAGCTGCGGACCTCGACATAATAGAATATGCCGCAGCAAACAAAGTGCCAATGGAAACCCAATTTCAGAAATTTGGCAAGGCAGGGGCACAGCCAAGTCGACCAAAGAAGGTGAAGAGCACACACACTTAGATCGCCAAAAATATTGTAGATCTCGTGTCTACACCCCCGCCTCCATGTCTGACAAAAATAATAGAAGAAATAATACCAGAACAACTTTCAGTAATCCCACTCGACTTATGCAAGAATGCTATGTCGAAGGCTGTGAAGGAAAATTTCGACCATGACAGAGACCTCGAGGCATACATTGAAAAACTTCCTAAGATATTCACCATGGTGCAGAATCTCTCTACCAAAGCAACTTTGTTCAATGTCAGTGGATCCCGAATACCCATTTCCCAACCTAGCCAAGTACTCCAGAGGTCGAAGACGGTGGAAATAATAAGCTCGACGTTCCAAAGGAACCTCGACAAAGAAGCTGAATTTGTTGCAAGTTGGACCACATCTTTCATTCTGACTGAACCCGAAACCCACCTACCAGCTTCTGAACTGACTGGCAATGAGGAAAGAGAAAATATGGAGGACATAAGTTGAGAAATCGACCAAATATTCTCTGACATGGACTCACCCCCTCAGATCCACAATCCATTACCCAACCACATTTCCACCAATCCAATCACACTCAACCATTCACCAACACCATCACCACCACCCCCCAACTCAAAACCTCTAATTCAACCAGCTACACCAACCACATCCACTTCTGGACCCCCTATATCCAACCAACCAAAGGCATAACCAGATGCAGCAGTTATCCAACTGAATCAAACAGAAATACCATCAATCACTGCTGCCCATCAAACAGACAACCCAGACCTGACTCTTGTAGGTACACAGGTGCCGAAACAGGAAGAAACACAGAAGCACAAGAAGAAGAAGGAGAAAAAGAAGAAGGACCATCATGGACAGACAACAATGGCCCACATCAATCAACTTGGGTTGACCACTGCGGTCGATGCAACCAAGTTGAAAGATACAGAGCTAGGAAAACTCCTTGAAACACTAGAAATTAAAGCAAATACAAGGATCCAGCAGAGACGTAAGGAGCTCGACAACAATGAAAAAGAACAAGTCTAGTTTCTCAACAAATGCAGAATCCTTGTACAAACGATGATACCACGACCAGCAGAGGTTGACACCGAAAAACCACTAGAAATAGCTTATCAGCTATTTGAGAGCGTGGTGTCGGCACTGCAGGCACAAATTCAAGACAAAAAAGAGGAGCAAAAATAAGAAACCATCTGACTATTGATGGAGCAACACACAGACTTTGTGGAAGCATACAAGGTGTTGCAAGATCACATGGAGGAGTCTGTCATTACAGAAGAAGTACTGCAAGACTAACCTACTTACTACGGGCAAGTCTATCAGCAAACCAGGAAGACCCAACAAGAGATCCAAGCACTATAGAAGAGGAAAAGCACTAACGAAGCACTCAGACGCACAATTGAAGACCAAATAGTGCTTGAAATAGCCAAACTACAGAAGCTCAAGCGAGAAGCACATCAGCGGGTGCAACAAGCCATTCAAAACTTAGAAAAAGTAGACATCATCTACCCGTAGATGAAACGTCTGCTAGAGACAGAAGAGGAAAAGGACCAGTTTATGGTTCCTGACATGGAAAGAATAGCTGAAATTTCCATTCAAGAGAAAATGGAGATCCTATCAAGTCTAACTAAACTAACCATCGACATACAAAAAATATTGTAGAGTTGGATGGATTTTCAACATCAGCTGGTAGTGACAGCTGAAGCAATTGTCAAAGTCTGCATACAGAAAATACCAACCATTAGACTTCACAACCCATGAAGATCAAGCACAATAATAACTACTTAGATAGACAAAGAAATTTGTGTACCTCCCTGTTTCTTCGAGACGAAGAAACATTTTGTTTGTGGGGGAGATGTTGGAGGAGCAAGTCGGTATGCCGACTTGAAAGATAGCTGACTTAGTCGATTAGCCGACTAATGAGAGATTAGGTCGACCACCTAAGGTCGTTTCGGTTGAGTGAACTGATAGGTAGTTATTTGTAACTATTTGTAAATCATATATATTAGGTTGTTGAGCTAGATGAGAACTCGATTCAGTTCTTTGTATTGTATGGACCCTTTCACTATAATATAATCTATTATTCTACTTACTTGTTCTTGTCTCTTTTCTCTGTTAGGTATGTCTGTATTAATGTGTATTATTGGTAACCCTATGTGATCTGTGAGATTACAACAATATGTAAGCTTAAACATGACAAGTTATGAAGGGACTTCATCCAATAAGGTTCCTCTATTTGATGGAACAAACTTTGCCTTTTGGAAGGTTAGAATCAGAAACTATGTAATTTCCTTGGGAGCTGATGTTTGGGATGTAGTAGAGACCGAATATGTAAATCCAGTAGTGCTAGCCTCCATAGATGACAAGTAGAATTTAGTTTTAATGCAAAGGAAATGAAAGCTATTCTGAGTGGTATTGTAGAGGCTGAGTTTGTTAAAGTAATGCATCTTGATTCTGCAAAAGAGATGTGGGATAAGCTTGTAAACAGTTATGAAGGAAATGAAAAAGTAAAGGATGCCAAACTACATACATATATACTAAAATTTGAACAGTTAAATATGAATGAGGATGAGGCAGTCAATAAATATTTCATAAGAATAGAAGAGGCTGTAAATTCCATGAAGGGTCTTGATGAAAAGTTTGATGAAGCATTCTTAGTTCAAAAAATTTTAAGATCTCTTCCTGAGAGATGTAATCCCAGAGTCTTATCAATAGATTAATTGAGTGATCAAAAAACTCTTCCTATTAACCAACTCCTAGGTATTATGAAATCCTATGAAATGAACATTGGTAAAGACAACTCCAACACTACACAAGATTCATTTAAAACAGATAAAAACATTGATTCTAAAATGGATGTGGCTGAGGCAAACTTTGTAAGGAGACTGAAGAAAGGTTTAGGTAAATACAAAGGAAATATGCCCTTAAAATGTTTTAAATGTGGTAAAATAGGTCATTTTGCATCTAAATGTCCCCACAATCACAAGATGCAGATCTCTGATGTTGATGAAAAGTATACATTCAATAAATACAATAAAGAGGCTAAACACAAAAAGAAAATCCTATGTGTAAATGATGTTGATTCTTCAGAAGAGACAGACATCGATTCATCTGTTGAAGATGAAGTGAATAAATGCATGCTTATGGCCATAGACGATTTTGGAAATGAATATACAGGGAGTGATCTGATTGAGGAGGAGGCCATGGTTGATATGGAAGGTGAACTAATCAGTGCTCTGGACGAGATTGGAAGACTCAGATTAAAGAAAAGGAAACAAAAACAATTATTGTTGTAGTATAAAAGGAATGACAAAGAACCAAGTGAAGATATTTCCCTGTTAAAATTGGAACTAGAAGAGGTAAAGAAAATATAAGATCTTCTTAAACAACAATTAACAGAAGGGAAAAAGAGATGTGAATATTTAGAAGAAGAAGTTGTGACAGCTAGGAAGGAATTGAAGAAATTTCAAGCTCTGTACCACCATAACCTGTCAACTATCAAAGCCTTGAAAGAATTGAAAACCATTCATAAATAAAAGGTCCCCCATGGTTAAAAATGGGTCTTGTCTATGAAGAATATTCATGCAACAATCAGTCAGAATGCGAACATATTGTGCAAACAAAAGGAAATGAAGCAAGTACCAAAATCAGAAATTCAAATAAGAATTATCAACCAAGGATAGCTCAAAAACAAAGTCAACAAAAGGGAATACCTCCAGGATTCTGGTACCAATTTTTTTTCCATGGTTTCTATTATTGTTTCTCTAATTTTGGTCACAAAGCTGCAAACTGTGCGGTGAAAAAAATTTCTATGTCTTGAAAGAAGAAAAAGAAGAATGCCATCTAAGCAAGTATGATGAAAGATGGCTTTGGCATAGGAAACTTGGAAATTTAAGCTTTGATCATATAATCAAGCTTGTGAACAATGGGGAAGTAATAGATCTTCCAAAGATATCAAATCAATATGACTATGTTTGTAAATCTTGTCAAATGGGAAAACTGACTCGCACACAATTTAAATCCAAGAAATTCACATCAATAGACAAACCACTTTAGTTAGTACATATGGATCTGTGTGTACCATCAAGAAAAGAAGGCACAAGAGTAAAAATATATTTTATGTTGGTCATTGATGATTATTCTAGACTTACATAGGTTTCTTTTCTAAAATAAAAATATGAGGCACTTGAAAAGTTCAAAATTTTTAAGGCCCTGACTGAGAATAAAATAGGAAAAATACTGAAACCAGTAATATTTGATAGAGGAGGATAGTTTTGTTAAGGAGACTTCAAGTATTTTTGTGATAAACATGGAATTAAGAGAAAATAATATATTCCAGGGACCGCACATCAGAATGGAGTTGTTTAGAGACAATATAGTTTAGTACAATAGATGGCAAGATCAATGATGAATGAAAGGAATATTTCTTAGATATATTGGGTAGAGGTAATTCACACAACTGTCCATATTCTTAATAAATCTCACCTAAGGCCAAACAATGATAAGAATCCCTATGAACTATGGTTTGGAAGACCTGCTTCTATCAAATACTTTAAAGTCTTTGGAAGTAAATGTTATATAAAAAATAATGATGAACATCTTGGAAAATATGATAACAGGGCCGATGAAGGTACCTTCTTAGGATATGCTTCGAACAGTAAAGGGTACACTTGTTATAATAAGAGGCTGCATAAACTGTTTATTGTATTTCCATCAAAATCGATGAAGGAATCCCTGTAAAATACATTCAAATAATCAGTGGTGAACTAGATATAGAAGACACAGTTTAATTTAAAGAAGAGCAGGTCCAAGAATAGGAAAAAGAAGATCCAAAGTCAAATGATGAAAGTGAGAACACTCAAACAGATTCAAGACAACAGACAGAAACAAAAGCACCTTCCATAATCATTCAGAATAATAATCATGAAAGTTAGATAATTGGTGACAAGAATAAAGGAGTGAAGAAAAGAAGAAAGTTAATCAAAGCTTCAAAACAATATCAGATTGCTTTCCTATCTATGATGGAACCTAATAATTTTGAAGAGGTTAGTGAGGATGAATATTGGGTTAATGCCATGAATGAAGAGCCTGATCAGATTGAGAAAAATAACACTTGGGAGTTGGTTCCTAGACCTGCAGATAAAAATGTAATAGGCTCCAAGTGGGTGTTTAAAAAAAAGATGAATGAACAAGGACAAATTATGAGGACTAAAGATCGATTGGTCTATAAAGGGTATTCCCAAGTTGAGGGACACGATATTGATGAAACTTTTGCACCAGTAGCAATATTGGAAGCTATTAGAATGTTTATTGCATATGCCACTCACAAGAACTTCAAATTGTATCATATGGATGTTAATTCATCATTCTCAACGGAGATCTAGAAGAAAAAGTCTATATAGTGAAACTTGAAGGGTTCCAACAGATAGAAAATCCTGACAATGTCTGCAAACTGAAGAAGGCTCTATATGGATTGAAACAAGCACCAAGAGCCTGGTAACATAGATTGGATAAATATATATAGGACAAAGAAAGGTACTGTTGACGGTAACTTGTATATCAAATATGAAGGCGATAATGTATTAGTAGTTTTGGTGTATGTGGATTACATTATATTTGGATGCACTAATGATTCTTCTGTGCAGTGGTTTGTCGGTGCCATGCAATCTGATTTTGAGATGTTAATTATAGGAGAACTACCATTATTTCTTGGTCTTCGCACTATCCAGAGTCCTGAAGGATTATTTCTCTCCCAAGAGAAGTATTTGAAGGAGGTGTTGAAGAAATATCAAATGGAAGACTCATCACTTATCATTACACCTATGGTTTTTGCTTGTAAACTTAGCAAGGATGATCCCTCACCTGATGTCGATCAGAGAACATATCGGTCAATGATAGGAAGTCTCTTATACATCACAAAATCTTGTCCTGATATAATGCAAGCTGTTGGAATGGTAGGAATATTTCAGTCTACTCCTAAGCAAATTCATTTGGTGGCTATGAATAGGATGTTTAAATATTTGAAGGGAACAATGACTTATGGTATTTGGTATCCTAGAAATCAAAATATTCAGTTATTTGCATATTCATATGTTGATTGGGAAAATTGTTTGGATGAAAGAAAGAGCAAAAGTGAAGGTGCATTCTTCTTAGGTGATTCTTTAGTTGCCTGGATTAGTAAGAAGCAAGGATAAATATATTTATCCACTACAGAAGATGAGTACATTACTATTGCCACCTGCAGTACACAAATTATCTGGATGATTCAGACACTGGAAGACCTGGAGGTAAAATATGTTGATCCCATTCCTCTCCATTGTGATAATACCAACGCCATTAGTATGTCCAAAAATCCAGTCCTTCATTCAATACTAAGAACATACCTATTAAGTATCACTTCTTAAGGGAGTATGTTACAAATAGAGTAGTTCAATTGAATTTTATTCCTTCTACATAACATATTGCTGATATTTTCACTAAAACCTTACCAAAGACACAGTTTGAGTACCTACGCCTGAAGCTAGGTATCATATCTTATTCCAAATAACTTATTCACTTTGATAGGGGGAGTTGTGCTATAGATTATTATTTGACATTGATGTGAAAGGGAGAGAATTTTTTTTGTTACGGATGATAAACAAATTTCTGATTACTAGTACAACATGCATCCGAAAGTTGAAGATTGTCATCAATGACAAAGGGGAAGATTGTTGGAGGTTTTGTGGTCATGTGGAAACAGATCAGAGTGTGATTTGGTTGTCATTGATGAAAACATAGTTCCAAGCATAATAAAGCATACGATTCATAAGTATCCATGGCTTTTGTGTCATCAAATAGATCCACAATCATATTTGATTTCCGCATCAAAAAGACGCAGATCCGTAGACTTAGGTTGTGATCAGCATCAAAAATAGATCTGATGATAAGGAGTGAACCCACACAAGAAATGAAAAGTCAAGAGAAAATCCACAAAGTTTGAAAAGTAATAAGATGAATAGATCCGACTGCCAGGAGTGAACCAACACAAGAAATCAACGGTCAAGAGCAAATCTGCAAAGTTTGAAAGGTAATATGATGAACACATTCGATGGTCAGAAGTGAACCCGCACAAGAAATTGACGACATGGAAGGAGTTTTGTAAGTGGAAGGTGAAAAGTGGAAAGTATGAAATTTGTTCAAACAAATGTTGAAAACCGGAGATCCGCATCCCGCACCAGATCTAAGATCGATGGTCAGTAAATGGTACACAAGAAATCAATGGCACGGAAGTAGTTTTGCAACGGGAAGGAAGAAAGAGGAAAGTATAGAAGTTGTTCAAACAAATGTAGGAAACCCAAGATCCACATCTCGCACCAACTATAAGATCTATGGTCAGGAAAGGGTGCATAAGAAATTGAGGGCGTGGAAGGAGTTTTGCAAGCAAAAGGAGGAAAGCGAAAAAGTATGGAAGTTGTTTAACAAAATGTTGAAGACCCAGGATCCACATCCTGCACCTGATCTAAGATCAATGATAGGGAAATGTTGCACAAGAAATCGACGACGTGTATTGATTATGACGAAAAGGATGCGCAGAAGACATAAAGCGAAATTCATGGAATGATATATGGAAAAATCACATATCTGATATCTGATTTTCTTCTTAGATCAATGGTTACAAAGTAATCAAAGAAGATCAATGGTGTGGAATGATTGGTGTAGAACCAATACTGCAAAACCAGAACTATGGAACCAGGTGTTACATCCCCAACCCTTACTCAATGGAGAGGGCGTGACTAACATCTAACATCCTGAGAAAACTAAGCCCCATGAACATAATATAATAATGCATTTTATAAAAACATATAAAAACACAAATGCATAATGAAATGTACATGATATATACAGCGGAAGAAAATCATTCATTCAGCACATTCATGCATTCAACATGTTCATGATAATTTCATAAAATTCCATAAGCAAATACAGTTGCAGAACTTAAATAAACAAGAATACTTATCTTTGAAAGAAGCTCGTCCCGCAACCAGATATGTCGCTGAAACGTTCAAACCAACCATAGGCCAGTGTTCTCTTTAATCTCTCAGCAACACTGCCACCCCCAAGCTGGGCATGATCTTTCCCAAGGAATAAGGAACACTAGGATACTTCACCCATAGCCAAATATACGATTAAAATTCAGTCAATCCAACATAGTTGGGTTTATCATACTTACATAGGTAGTGGTTTACACATAGCCAAATTCACATGAGACACAATCAAGCCAACATATGGGTTTATCAGGTTACCAGCCAAGCCATCCTTCTAGTTGGGTTTAGTAGGCTATCAAGGAGGTGGAAAGACTGACTGCTAAGCTAGTGAGTTCATCCCTAGAGCTATGAGCACCCACACTAAATCTATCATGATTTCTAAACAATTACACAACCAACACAAGGAAGCATTCCCTTCTCTACTACATAGTCCCTCAGGCCATGCCTTCCCTTCTAGTGTTATTCAGGGAATTCAAAGAAGAAAACTAGCCTTCTAGATTGGTCTGTGAGGTTCTTTCACATAATAGGTTTATCAACCAATTCTAGACTCTATTTCCATTCCTTCAATCAATTCAAATGCCAAACATGGATGCACAAACAGGGATCTCAGTCTTGGTATTTATCAAAACGTAGCAGATGCCAGGGATTACATACACTCACAAAAATTTATGAATTTCTAAACATTGTCAGCGCCATATTGATTTCTGCAAAATGCCAAAACGAAAACGTTGTCGGTCTTTCAAATCAAAGACACAAAATCGGATTCAGGGAAATCATATTCAGGAAAACAACTAGCAGATAGGGGAAAACAAAAAACGTGAAGGATTCAAATTGTCGTACAAGAGAAAATTCGTGAAAGGTTCAAACTCAGAATTGATTTTGCTTGCTTTCTGCTGCATGAATGCCAAATTGGTTTTCCCAAAATGTTTTTTTTCATTCGAATTCATAAGGGAAGCTGAAACGCTACCGCATGAGGGAAAGGTGGTCGTTTTTGGTGTTTTCTTGCCCAAGAAATTCAAGAAACGTTTTTCCCAAAGTGGGGCTCTACCCAATTGGAATTTCCCCACTCTTCCAATCCCCCACTCCCTCATCCTTAGGAAAAATCATGCCCCCATCTCATTTAGTTGTGTTTACATAGCCGACTGTGGGTTTTAATTAAAAATTGCAATTTTAACATAATGTTCAGCTGCTAATGTTCAACTAGCATAAATAAAAAAATACCATTGGTCACACCTTAATTGTTGAAACATAAATACTAAATCAATGGGGGGTCTTTTTCCTAGCTCCACACCATGATTATTTACATCATTTATTTAAATGCAACGGGGTCAAAACCGAGGTGTTACACTAGGAGTGCGGAAACTATGATTTGTTGCAGAAAATGACAATTGTGGAAGAAGCCAAATGAGAAATATATGTTGCAGAAACTCATGACTACTCAACGATTGGACACCTTGCATGTCATAAGGCATCAAACGGTTTGATCAGTTATGGAAATGGACTGTCAGGCATACGAATAGGTAAATGGTTTGAGGACATATATGTATAAAAGGATGTGTGTGATGAATGGATGGGTGAGTTCTCTGCAGACAAAGAAATGGTGCATGGATCATCGTCGAAGTAGAAATTGCAGAATGATAGAGGACTCTGAGCTCTTTTAACAATATCAAAAACAGAGACAACGAGGGGAACCAAGATGCATAAGAAAATCCAGGAGTAGATCATAACGGAGTTGGTTTTCATTGTTATATCTATTTTTCTAAATATTGTACTGAACATGTTTTAAGTCTGAGAAATAAGGGTGGTAGGGTGGTGCTAGGAAAAACATGTTGTATTATTTATACAAGTTGAATCTTGTACAAGTGGAAGTTGATTCTTTCACTCAGTTGTATCCAGAGAATTTTATTTTAGTGGGTGCTAGAAAAACATGAGGGTTGGTGCTCTCTACAAGAAGGATTTTATAAAACAGAGGTTGCAGCCTATTTTGAGTAGGTGCTCAAGTAAAAATGAATATTTGTCTGTCTCTATCATGTATGTGTAATTGATAATCTTCATCTATTATGTTATACTTGTTGCATTATCATAACTATAAATATGTAATCAATAATAAGGGTTTAAATACTAAAAACTGTTTTAAGCTTTTGAAATAACTTATTCCCCCCATCTCAGTTATTTGAGTAATTTCAACAAAGGATGCACTAAAAATACATCCAATATGGACTATTATCCATGTGTGCAATACATCTTCTTAGATATCAATGCACATTCACATATTGTGCACCCAATTCCTAACTCTACTTGGAGAGAACCCCAAGAAATACAAGATCCCTTAAAGGATAGAAAAAAAGAGGAAGTCTATGAAGCTAAGTTGTACTTAGACATTTTTGGACCTCCTATCAAAGAATAAAAAACTCTTGCTATCATCAGTATGCCAAAACCGACTAAAACGACCAAATTCGAAGACCTAGTGGGTAAGACTAGGAAGGACGACAACTTGTAAGATGACCAACAGTGGGAGCCCAACCTGCCCAAGTAAAAAATATATATTGTGGAAGAGAAAATATCTATCAAATAAAAAAATTTCAAATCAAAATGGTCGACTAAGTGGAAAATGATACTCCATGCACCCACAAAAGATGAAATTTAGGAGTTACACTAACAAGTTGAGAAAATAATTAAGGATGTAGTTGCAAGTCATTGTTATACCTAAATCATGTCACCATCATGTGATAATACCCTTAAATTCCATGTTTTCCCTTAATCCCAACACTTAGAGTGGAAAATTTCTCTGTTTGTCAATTCTACTTGAAAAAAACCTAGCACTACGCCTACTTTGTGGCTGATGAGCGTGTTGAGGCCTGAAAATTCGCAGGCGACAACAGTAAGGGATTCTCCCCAATCAGCGTTCCCAATTAGCCCGCTGACTGTTTGGTATAGGGAATCCATCCAGTTTACGGTCCGGCTACCGTAGGTCAAGTA
>LPNX011074780.1:431603-521527 GCA_001517045.1 Pseudotsuga menziesii
ATTGCAGTTCACTTCGCAAAACGAAATAGTTCCTCTTACCAGTCAACAATTACAAAATTTTCTAAGGGAAAAAGCCCCCCTTTCATCCAGCTTCCCATTATTTAAACTACAACTCATGTGCTCTGGGTTCCCTCAACGCGTCTTTTCAATGCCCTTGACGATCCAGTTTCTCTTCTGGTCATTGCGTTTTTTCAATCATTTCAACAAGCGTTTTACCCTCTGACAGTACCTGCTGAAAACGCCTCATCGGTGCCTCGGTCATCAGCTTGGGTTGTCCTTTTCCTCGCCGTAGGCCGCTCTAGCGATCCATGTAACTCTCCCTGCATACAATTTAAGCGCATTATCCACTACTTGAGATATTGAGCGTCAAAACCTTGTAACTATGATGAAAGATCCACAAAGAAACTGGCCTGGCTCTACGGGCGACAACTTCACGGTAAAATGAATCGGCGGTCGGGCGGTTCCTGGATCGGATGAGATAAGGTTCTTACACCAGATGGGAGAAGACTCCAGGAGCCGCAACGGCGGAGGAGATAAGAAGAGGGGAATCGGACACACGGGCGTCGTAGGCAATCGGGCGGTGGAGAGAACTGGATCGGACGATACACTGCTCTGCCACCCGCAACGGCGGACGGGACGCAAGCTACAAACAGGTGATGGAGGCTAAATAAGGCGAAGTTCGGGTGTCGGGTGAAACTCATGTCGGGACCTGACTTTATCTCCCCAGCCGCAACGTCGGGTGAACCGGAACTCTGGGGCAAGCGATTCACAACACGAATCGGGCGTCGGAGAGAAGCGTATCGGACGGAGAATTTGGTATTAGAGCCGCAACGGCGGGTGAGATAAGACTCCATTTCTTCCAAAAGAGGCCTGATCCAAAGGGAAGAACTAACATCGCTAAGGCTCAAATGAGGACAAAGAACCAAAATCTCGCTAAGGTAAACTTCCGCACTCTAAAGGGCGTTAAAAACCGATTCACATGACTCACATTGAACTGAACGGAACAGGCAAACAAGACGGACGTTGAAATTTAAAGCAAAGATACCCAAAGATGTCAAAAATTCAACAGTAGAGTCAAGTAAATCAAGATAAGGAGGGGTCCCAGAGTTTAAGTGAAAAACTGAAGTCGGGGAAAAGGTTGCGGCAGCAACAGAGCGGTACCTTGCTCAACACTTCCTGTATCCTATTTTAGAGAGGCAGTGCCACCACCTATGGTCTTTGGTCTAAAATTGGTTCTCATCTAAATCACTTTATCATAAGGGAAGAAAAGCGGTACCCTGGGTAAAATGGGAAAAGAGAGAAGTTTCTTGAGGCTTCTAGAACTTTAGCCTCGTGTCCTCCCTTATCCCTATCATTATGGGTTAGTTTGAGCTCGAGATCCCCCATGGTAGGATCTTGGAGCCACCTCACCGACCATTCTCTCAATTATTCCTATCCATTGAGCCTTATAAATACAAGCTCATATCCATAGTTGAGGGGGAGAAATATAGAGATATTGTTATGTTGTTGGATTGACTACCTAGTCCAAATCATTAGAGAGCATAGAGAGAAACATTAGAGCTTATGGGGATTAAGTGTTTGTATCATGGAGGGGCTTTTCGAGACTAAGGAAATGGTTGTAAGCTTCTCCATACATTCTTAATGCAAAGCTAATTTCTGTCCCACATTAATGTTGTTTTGATTTCGCATGTACATGTTGTTAGATTCCTTAGTCACTAACATGGATAAGTAGATGATTTTCTGGTAGCTTTGATGTGTTTGCATGTTTGATTTTTTTGTAGGTACATAGGTTCACAATCGAAGCAACATTCCAAGTGTCTACGACATTCAGGGAAGGTCTTCATCCTTTGTCGTTCACTCATTTGTTTTGGATCTGAACCATTCAGACCAGAGGAACAACTTCTGTCCGTAGAAGGTGCAATATTCCTGATAACAAATATGGAAAATCCACTGGGGAACAATGCAAATCTCAGTTGATCTGATCTTCCTCAATTCTTGAACTATTGTCCAAATCCAGGCTCCATCTCCAACTCTCTTTAGTCAGATCTGCCATCTGACTTAGTGAATTTTGGTTTGAAACTTTCAAATCTATTTAGATATGAGCTATTTCGACTTTATATGCTCTTTTTTATTGTCAATCCATCATTTTTTTCCTTGATCTGATAAATTTATAACTTGATCTTTTGTTCTCCTTGTGTTTTGGATCTATTCAAGGAACTGCACATGTGCTGTTGGTAACAAGCGATGCCACCGCCTAAAATCTGTTAGCCATAAGTGATGCCACCACATGAGTCCCATTATCCAGAAGTGGTGCTCATCCATAACTGCTCTATCAAGACCCCTCCATTGCGGTGCTAGGTAGGCCTTGTTCCAGAACTAGTTTTTCCTCATTTTTTGCAAAAAAATGAGTTTGTGTGCTTTCAGCCCTACACTGTTAGGTTGTGTGTTAGAATCTGAATGCTCATGGTTGGAAATTATGTGGGAAAAGATTGGTTTGATTGAAAAATTCAAAAGCTAGACTAGGCTTGTTGATTATTCATTTCCTTTCGTGCTTGTGCTTGTTGGTTGTGATTGTGAAAGGAATTTTTTTTTTTTGAAAGATTAGGTCTTCGTGAGCTCTCTTTTCATTTCTTTTATAAAGATTGAAAGAAAAACCATTTGATTAGCATCTTGATTTCATTTTTTGTTTCCATAGAATACTTCTTTTTGCTTGTAAAAAAGAAAAAAATTTGACTGAGATTAGGTCATTATCATTATTGAGCATAAGACATTAGATCTTTGATTAGCGTCACAAGCTTTCAGGTTCTCTATGTTCTTTTATCTCCCTTGCATCAATACTTTCTCACAAAAAGAAAAAAATATTGTAGTTTTAAGTTAGATCTATCTATGTTTTAAGAAAAATTAAAAAATAGAGTGCATATGCATGTAGAGTGCTTCTTGTTTGTCTTTTAGGAAAAGAGACTCTTCTCCTTTTGATTGATTTCAAAAAAGGAAAATGAGTTTGGAATGTGTTGCTTGTATTTGATTTTGATTTGTTCAAAATAATTGTTTGGGAATTTTTGTTTTAAAATGAAAATAAAATACTCTCTTTCCATCTCGTAGGTAGGCATACCACGAACAGTAAAGTGAAATATTTGCATCTACATACTGCATGGTTTTACCTTTTCTGTCAAAATTCCATGCATTCACCTAACCGTCCACTTTAAAATTAATGGTAGTTATAGATTAAAATTTACATATAAATTTGAGTGATAGGATAGAGACGTATTTGGGCGTCATTAAGCGTAGGAGCTATCGTTACTTGTCCACGTTACATCTCGGGACTCGCGCAGTTCTTGCACGTACCATTGGTATATCAAATGGAATTTCACATACCCTTGAGGTATATAGAAAGGTACTTCATGTACTTAATTGTATATCGGAAGGCCCCTTGTGAACGGTTATGCATTAGACAACACTACTACCGATTTGCACTCCCACGTACCTTGTGTATATCAGGAGACCCCACTAGGATACCTTATCTATCTGAGAAAATCCCTTTGGCCATATTGCTTGGAGCCATACACCAAAACCAACATTCGAGGAGATTACTACGCATGTACCCTTGAGGTATATCACGAGTGGCACCTTCTTGATAATCTTGGTGAGGGACCTGACTATCTGAACTCCTCCTGTCATTTAAGTTTTCTTGTTTGGCCTATAGCTTGAGTAGGGAGATTTTGGTGTGTTTTCTAGTTTTGAGACCGTAGGTTAGATAGGAGCTGTACAAACTGGCTGAGCTAAGATAGTCCAGAAGAATACAGGGCTTGCCACCTGATTTTATTCCCGTTTCAGGAGAAAATCCTATGGAAGCTATCGACCAAGGAGCTGCTACCAACTCCCAAGTGGGAGAGAATGTGGTTGCAGAAAGCGCAGGACCATATCCTTCACACTTGCCTCCCTTGGTCCAACAACCTTCTTGGGGTAATACTTCATTCCATTCTCCCACAGAAGGTCATGTTGTTGATACTACCCGTCCAGATTATGGTCCCAATGCTCCATTTTGGGACACCTCTATAGGACAAGCCATTGCCTCATTTGGCACCCGTTTAAAATTTTCTGAAGAAGTTTCACCAAATGAAGAAGAACTTAGACAATACCAGGTAGCTATTCTCCATGCACAAGAAATTGAAAAGAAAATATATGACATATTGGGCACACCACCATCATGTTCCTTCGTTGTTCCTGTGGGATATCGTTCACTTGATGATTCTATGAGACCCATTGAACCGATTCTAGATCGCACAGTGACTCCACATAATCCATGTCAAACTTCCAACCCCACCGCATCCCATATTATGTCTATTTCCAATCCTCCAGGGTCTTCTGCACCTGGGGCTTAACATTCAATTCCTATTTCATCAATATTTTCTAGTGCCGGGGGGAAACCCCCGGCATGACCTACATTATCTGTCACTGGAATTGTACCTAGTCAAGGACAGACCTCTAGTATAGAGAAATCTACAGTTTATGTCCCCCCTACCCACACAAATGTGGTTAACCCCCCATCCAGTTCAGGTCATCCCTTGGGGACACAAACTGTAACGAATCAAACCTCTTGGGGGTATGGTTACACAACAAATCAAGTACCTGTAGGAAACATTAATTATCCACCCAACCATACAGGAATTCCTTATCCTAGAATTCCATATCCTAGTAATACTTTCACGCCATGGGGGCAACCTAAATGGTCCTACATGCCAACTATGGGAGGGATACCTATACATACTGTGGGAGGTTCCAGAGGACCACCTTATGGAGGTCTTCCACCTGAGGGGCCTAATGGTCCTAGAGGGCCTGGTGGTTTTCCTCCTTATTGTCCTAATGGTCTTGGTGGTCCTGGGGGGCCTGGTCGCTTCCCTCCTAGTGGTCCTAGAGGGCTTGGTGGTTTTTATCCTTATGGTACTAGGGGGCCTGGTGGCTTCCCTCCTAATGGTCCTGGAGGGTCTGGTGGCCCTCCTCCTAGTGGTTTTGGAGGCTCCGTAGGTTTACCTCCCAGTGGTCCTGAAGGATCTGGTGGTCCTCCTCCTAGTGGTCCAGGTGGTCCTAGTGGTCCCAATGGTCCTGGTAGTCCTAGAGGCCCTGGTATTCCTCCTCTCGGAGGCCTTGGTGGTCCTAATAGTCCTGATCCCAGAAATCAATGCCCTGTGGGAAGATCTTCTAGTATTTCTTCATCACAACAACCTATCTATCAGTCTACTTACGGTCCTACAGGTACTTATATGCCATATCAATATTACCAGTATGTGCAACCTAATCATTAGTTACCTTTCCTAGCAAATTTGGACTTGCCTGATTTGTCCAAGTTGATTAATGAACCCATTTGACATAACCCCTTGTGGCCCCCCATTCTGGTAAAGTTACCATCGGACATTCCATAGTTAGATGGGAAGCAAGGAGACGATCCGAAAAACCAAGTCATGACATTCCATTTGTGGTGTTCTTCAAACTCCCTTATGGATGATTCAATCCATTTAAGACTCTTTCAGAGAACTTTGATCGGTACAACCGCAAAAATGGTACATTGAACTCCCACAACATTCATTTGTGGATTTTAGCTCATTGGAAACTGTATTTCTTACACACTTTCAGCTTCCTATCCATTATGAAATGGGCACTGATCTCTTAACTTCTCTACGAAAAAACACCTCCACCCACATATCCGATCATATCCATGAGTGGAGAAGGCAAAGAAGACTTGTTAAGGTGCCTATCCCGGATTAGTTATTAGCTGATTGGTTTACTAAATCATTGTTGCCTCCTATTGCTTGAGATGTGGCTATGGACAGTGTCGTTACTGAAGAGCAAGCCATTAGTCAAGCCCAATATCTAGAATTGGTCTATTCCCATTTTCAAAATTTGTATGACTTGATCCCTCAAGCTCCTCGCCTAAGCACCGATCCTACAAAGCCACCGACAGAAGTCTCTGTTGATGGGATTATTGGTTCAATCCAGTCCCCCTCAATAGAAAAACCTGCCAAGCAACCCCATATTGCCACCCCTACTCCTTCGACTCCCAAGTTTTCCACTGAGGTCAATTCTATTCAGAGTATTCAAACACCTGGAAACAATAAAAAGAAAGGTAAAGATAAAAAAAAAATCCTGGAAACCAACAGGATAATCCAAAACCAACCACCAACAATAATGATAAAGGGAAAAGAAAATAAAAATATCCATGTCTACTATGCGGAGGTGACCATTTCACAAAAAAGTGTATTTGTCGGGATGAAATCACCCAATTTTTGAAAACTAAAGCTGCACCCGCAGTTCTCATAGATCCTTTTCCCTCTCAACAACAACTGATAGACCACATGTCTAATCAGGGAAACTCTAGTTCTTGAGAGAAATTTCGCATGATGTCCTCGGATACTATTAGTTTTGAAACTCGAAGTCAAAGTTATGACAAACCCACAGATAAGAAAGAAGACAATTCTTCTTCAAGAAAAGCTCTCTCTATTGGTTCTCCCGAATCCTCGTCTACTGTCCCCCAACCATCGAGAATCCTACTCTCGACATGGTTTTGCGTCCACCCAAGAGTACTCTTAGGAAGGTTGTTTTTAACCTTAATGCCCAAGCTTCTCAATTTTATAATGTAGTTGAAGATCTCGCTCAGGCACCATGTGCAATGTCTACCTTGGAAGTACTCCAAAGTTGTCCTACACAACGCAAAAACTTGTTAACTGCGTTAGGAGCTTTAGAACCGGACAATACTAATTTGATTTGTTTCATTGTCAAGATCTATAATTCTAGACTACCTCACAAACTTGCTTTCCAAATCATCACGGAAGTAGTCGAAAAGAAGGTCTTTAGAACTCTCTTAGATGAAGGATCTTCCACTTCGGTTTTGTCCCTGTCTTGTTAGAAAGCGATTGTCTCTCTTGAGCTTGTAACATCACCTACGACTCTAAAAGCCTTTGATGGATGAGGTTTCCATCCCCATGGTCATACATCATCCCTATCAGTCGAACTTGGGGGAAAAACTATTTCTATTCAAGTAGAAGTAGTAGACACCCCATTAGATTACAACATCCTTCTAGGAAGAAATTGGTTTTACACCATGACTGCTGTTGCTTCGACGGTATTTTGAACTGTCCAATTTCCACATCTAGGGAGAATCGCCACCATTGACCATCTCAATTCTTGTACATCGGATGCTAATACCTCTATGGTTAATAACATCCCTATGTTATGCCAGTCCCCTCCTCCTTACCAGTCGATTGGGGTAGGCATGTTGAAGGATTCATCCCTTATGGGGATTTTTTCATCCACTCCTCCTAACACAGACACAACGATAGTAAATATGATTGTGTCATTTGATTGTGATCCAAAGGGAAAACAAATTGTTGATTCCACCTTGTTGAGTCCACATGAAATGTACAACAACATTCAAACCATTTCCAATGATCACACTGATGAAGTTCATCTGGTGGCTTCGGACCCTTACCACCCACCCTACTGGTTAGAACCCTCTCTTCCTATTCGATATTATCTCTCCGATACTTTTCCTTTTGATGAGTCCATTATGGAGATCATGAGTATGAATGAGCCTATCTGGGAGGATCACCATCATAGATCCTCGTTCCTCCTCAACACCAGTTTAGTAAACCATGATTTTGCATCCCTTTTTTCCACTGATATTGTCAACACTCCTCAAAATCATATATTGTTGCAAGACACATATTCTGAAGGAAACTTATGCAACATTACTCAAACAAATCCAATTGACATATTAGCCAATCCTGGTACCATTGAGCATGTTCATGTTGGGCAGAACTGCTCAGCAGAAGAATATGAAGCATACAGGGCACTTTTCAAAGAATTCCAAGATAGTTTTTCCTGGTGTTATAAAGAAATGTCGGGGATAGACCCATCCATTATGGTCCATGAAATAAAAACCTATCCCACTACTAAACCTATCAGAAAAAAACTAAGGCAAGTCCATCCATGGAAGGGCGCAACTATTAAAGCTGAAATAGAGAAACTTCTCAAAGCTGGGTTTATTTATCCTATACCCCTAATGGAATGGGTATCAAACGTCGTCCCTGTCAACAAAAAGCAGGGAACCATTAGAGTCTATATCGATTTTATATATTTGAACAAAGCTTGTCCCAAAGACAACTTTCCTACTCCGCATATTGACCAGATTATTGACAACTGTGGCGGAAGTGTCATCTTTTCATTTATGGATGGATTTTTAGGTTATAATTAGATTGAGATTTTACCAACCGATCAGCACAAGATGACATTCATTTTCCCATGGGGAACCTTTGCATATAGAAAGTTACCATTTGGCTTAAAAAATGTTGGAGCCACTTTCTAGTGTGCTATGTTCTATGCGTTTCACGATATAAAACATATTGTTGAACCATACCTTGATGACCTCCCTGCTCATTCACAGTAATGGGAGGACCACCCTGGTAATATTAGAGACATTTTCTTGAGATGTCGTCATTATAATATATGGCTCAATCCTCATAAATTTGTTTTCTGCGTTGAGACGGGGTGCCTGTTAGGTTTTTTGGTTTCCAAGGATGGAATCTGGATAGACCCACTGAAAATTAACACTATTTTAGCTCTACTAGCCCCAACCAACCTTCTAGAACTCCAAATTTTGCAAGGGAAGGAAAACTTTCTCTGCCATTTCGTTTGCAATTTTGCAGACAAAACACATGGTTATATGCATCTACTTAAGAAGGACACTCCATTCTATTGGGATGACTAAGCCCAATGAGCCTTTGATAATCTCAAGCATTCTCTGACTCATTCACCCGTGATACACCCCCCAGATTATTCAAAGGATTTTCTCTTATATATTGCTGCCTCCACTGCTACCATCGCTATGGTTTTGGTGCACGAGAATCTCGACAATCAGGAGCATGTGATATACTATGCTAGTAAGAATCTTATGGATTCTAAAACCCAATATTCATGCGTGGAGAAATTAGCATTGGCCACAGTCATTGTTGTTCAAAAATTTCGTCACTAAATTTTGCTTTGCACAACCACGGTATTGGTAGACGAGAACCCTATGTATTACATCCTGACTCATCAGGTGCTCAGGGGAAATTATTCCTGATGGATAGTCATACTACAAGAGTTTGATCTGGAATTTTCCAAAGCCACATCAAAGAAATCCTTGGTCTTTGTCGAGCTCATGTGTGATCTTCCCTATGCTTCAATGGAATATGATCCCAGTGATTCATTTTCGGATGAATTCCTGTTCCTGATATGCACTACTGACCCATGGTATGGAAATTTTCTCATTTATATCCAAACACAAAGATTTCATCCAAATATATCCTGTGACAATCGCTGCCATATCTGTCACCACGCAAAATACTACCTCATCTTGAATGACACTTTGTATAGACATGGTATCGATTTCGTTCTTCGGCGATGCCTCACCCATGAGGAAGCTGAACAAGTGTTGAATGAGTGCCACTCTGGAGCATGTGGTAGTCATTTATCTTGGATGGCTACAACCCAAAAAATCCTTCGCACTGGCTATTTCTGGCCTTCAGTCTTCAAAGATTGTCACAAGGCTATCAAGAAATTCCCACCTTGTCAACATTTTTATACGAAAAAGCACACACATCCTACTCTGCTACACCCCATCATTTCCATTGGCCCATTTTCCAAATGGGGGATTGATGATATGCATTGTACGCCCACCTCAGCTAGGGGGCATGGTTACATCATACTGTCCATTGACTATTTTACAAAGTGGGTTGAGGCCATGCCTACATATGTAGAAGATGGTAAGGATGCCTCCCTCTTCCTATTCAATCGTGTGATAGCTAGATTCGGAGTCCCACAGTCCATAGTTACTGATCACAGATCACATTTCCGTAATCAAATGATGGAGAAAATAAGTGCCAAGCTAGGTTTTCGTCATGAAAACTCTACTCCCTATTATTCACAAGCTACTGGTCAGGTAGAGGCCATTAACAAAGTTTTGAAAACAGTGCTTCATCGGATGGTTGGAGACCATAAATCCAACTGGCACCATATCCTTTTTTTCTCTCTTTGGGCTTACAGGACTTCGGTGAAAATAGCTACCGGTTTCACACCTTTCTAGATAGTCTATGGACTCAAAGCTGTCTTGCTAATTCAATGTCAAATTCCATCCTTGAAACTTGCCGTCGAACTTCTCCCAGATACTTCCATATAGGAAGAGATATTTCTATACTTGAAAAACCTTGACAAAGCTAGGAGAGATGTTGCCTTAGCTAATGAGGCACACAAGAAATGCGTCAAGGCATAGTATGACAAGTCTGTCCAACCTCGTTCCTTTAACAAGGGTGACCTAGTTTTGACTTACGATCAGAGATATGACAAACTAGGTAAAGGAAAGTTCGAATGCATGTGGTACGTTCCTTTCGTTATTTCTAAAGTTTTAGAGAAAGGGGCCTACAAGATCATAGACTACGATAGAATCCGTTTAGGGAAAAATCGCAATAGGTTGTACTTGAATAGGTACTATGCCTAGATCTCTCTTGGATAGTATCTTGCATATATGTATATTACTTGAATTTCAGTGCGATTAAGTATTTTCAATATGGTTTTGAGTTTAGTGTCTATATCTATTTATACCATGTTTTGGTCATGCAGATGGCTTTCTACGGCTTCACCGATGGTGCTTGCTGCCACACCTTGAATCTTGCCTCAACTGCTTGGGTTCTTTATTCCCCAGTTTATGATTTGGTCAGTTAAGGTGTGGTTTGTATTGGACCTGCTACCAGGAATATCGTCGAGTATCGAGCAGTCATAGGTCTTCTGACTGAAGCTTCCTCCCAAGATGTTCACAACTGGGTAGTCTTAATGGACTCACAACTAGTGGTTTGTCATCTCAACCATGTTTATACCATTAGGAATCATGTGCTTCTCCATCTCTTAGAGGGTACTCTTGTTAGAAAGGTCATTTGAAACTATCACCTATAAGCATATCCCTAGGGAACATGATGTAATTGATGACTCATTAGCTAATTACATCCCTAATTGGCATATTGCTCATTCCTTACATGAAAATCAAAATTGGTTCATTGTAAATAAACGATTAAAGACACATAAAACTCATGTAAAATACATGCACCATTTGAGACGTATAAACACCAAGTAAAAGTCTCTCTCTCTCTCTCTCTCTCTCTCTATATATATATATATATATATATGAACATGTTTTACAAAAAATAGGTCACGAGACCTCATTTGAAGCACGTAGGTTTTCAGGTAAAAATCACCATACAAAATCCTGAAGCTATTAGCTTTCAATGGATACATCATGCACTCATCATCTAATGATGCTTGTGGTAACACATCACTGCTCGGGCTACTCTACATAGCAGTCTGCTAAAAATACCCAGTACTCCTGCTGTAGGCCTCTGATACCTCACTGAGAGTTCATCAATAGCAGCATCAGGGATGTCTAGAGTTAACCTCTATAGGTTCTCCTCTAACTCCCCTGACACATCGTCACCCTGCGGTACAAAACGGCCTCTGGCTCACCTATCCAGTGGAGAGACTCCCCCAGGTCATGCTGCTCTGATGTCTGCATGAAAACATTCACGTCTTGTTACTTAAAATAAAAAATATAAAACATCAAAAACATAAGAACACTATTTCCATTTTAGGGTATTTTGTTTCTTACCGATGTCACCCCACTGTCCTCCAAGTGGGAGCGGTAGGTCAAGGTCACTACTGAAGTTAGTGCCCACATATGCATAATCCTCCACCACGAGGAGCTAATCTCTCAACCATCGAAAGAATGGGTCACTAAAATTTACCTTACCCCTTCTCACTCCCGTACGGGCCATAATCCGGACCCACCTCTGCATGCGAGGGTCACGTGCCCTCATCTCTGTAAAGACCACCTAGGGTCTCATCTATGGAACCCATTTGAAGAATAAGCAAGCTAGAATGGAACCAAAACCAAATTGCTTCACCTCCCCCTGCCGACACTTGGTCAGCTGATCCTTGAAGATTGAAAGTAAAGCTTACACCCAATTAAATACTATAGGCGCCATGGCCTCTATGGCGTAGAGCATATGTGCTCTAGAAACCTGGTGTACTCCTTAGCTTCCCACCACTCTCTGCATGGTAAACAACATGGTCCTTAGAGAGCCATCCATCACTGCTTTTATGGGGATTTTCTTCCCCGATGTGCTGTTCCCAGGAATGCAGTGACGGTCTATCAACTCCTGAGTAGTAATGTCCCCCTTGTGAGAACCAGTCAGGGAGATGGGAGAACCCCATATTGAAAGGCCAGTCAGGATGTATATGTCCTCTACCTCAAATATCAAAATGGGAGCACCAACCTTGAAATATTGTTGATCAGAGTTCCACATCCGGAGTATACGCTCTAGTATTCACTCATGCGACACCATCCTGGGTGTGTGAAAGAACTTTAAGAGTCCACAGTCTCTCAATGCGGCTATGCATCCCACATTTCATTTGGCGAAGGTGTCATCACTATCATGTTGTCTCTCTTTCCATATGACCATTTTTTATCAACAAGAACCTGTAAAAAACCATCACAAGACTTGTTAGAAGCATTCTTAATCATCCAAATCAATAAAAATGAGCTAGTTTTTCTTGTGCAATCAGTTGTATTTCTCCATGGCCAGCACCACCTGTGTCCCATTGAGGATAGGTGGTGGCACCGCCTATGTGATATGTTTTCGGCATGGTTCTAGTTGGGTAATTCTTATCCCACAAGGGATAAGAGCGGTGCCCGCTTCCATGATTTTAGGGATTGCCATATAAGCCCAAAAAACCATTAAAAATAAAAATTGAAGGCATAAAATGAAAGAGTAGGGCCTAGGCTATTACCTGGAACTAATGGTGCTCGAATTCGATGGTGGATGCTCCTGATATCGGTGACTAAAAATCTAGCCAAGAAAATGCTCCAAAGGCTCTCCACTATGGGTAAATAGTAAAATGTTTTGATGTTTTACTATTTACGTGACTTTTACATACATTTTAGGGTTTGACATGCTACAGTTTTTTTTTAAATCATTTATTACTTAAAATATATCAGTTGTAATCCTTTAATGTCAATTCTTGGGGCATTTAACACTTGTTTTTGAGTCGTTGCAGGATAGAAGAGCAGTAGCAGTAAAATTTTGGGAGTTCATTTTTTACTTTTTCGTACTGCCATAAAACGGAAATAGTCTTTGAGCGTTTAATGCGACACTTTGGTCACGCTCTCGAAACTTAGCATCAAAGTTCCAAGTCCGTTTCTGATTCTTTTTAGGCTCATAAAATCTCTCATCGTGAAAAGATACCTAGTGGAGTCTTCTTTAAACTCTTTTCGGGCTCCTTAAATATGAAAATATTGTCGAGTGATCTTGTCTTCTTCACGCTCATTAAAGCATTTGAAGAGTCAGTCATCTGATGGTAGGTTATAACTTTTTCGGTTTAGGTGAACTATTTTATGAAAAAGGACCCTATGGAGTCTTCTTCTATGTTCATTCATACTCTCTAAACATGAACGATACCAAGTTTTCTTTCATTGGACTCGTTAAATTAAACATTGAGAGACCCTATTTTGGGAACAAACCCCTCCTCTCTTAGGTTTGTAAAACATATGAGTTTGGACTTGTCTTCAGACAAGCTATAACGAGTGTTTGTTACCCTCTTTGAACTCGTAAAACCAAAAAGAGGCACTCATCAACCATGATGGGGAAAATGGGAAGGGAATCATTTTGCAAATAAATGGAAGTAGTTTGTCGTTACCTTTGAACATGGAACTTGCCTGCATATCATTTCAGTTGATCTCCATGATGATCCACTTTCATGAGTCATACCACTCCTTTGAGTCTTTCAAAATAATGCATTATCCACCGTCGTATTGTGTGTTTTTCTAGTTTAGTCATGCTACCAATGTCATGCTGCCCGATGTTCAAAGGGAAGTTGAAGATGTTTTACCTCTGTAGTCAGAACAGTCTCTGTGTCAGTACTTTTGAGTCAGTCTTTTGGTTACTACATTCACATCATTCCAAAACTATGTTCTAAGTTTCGTGTCATCGATGTGGGACTCATCATGGCCCTCCTTTGACGAGACTATTCCCGTCGACATCAGCTCATCATCCAAGAAATAGTATTAGAAACAAAATTTACTACCTTGATATATGTATGCATTAATGATATATTTTCTCACTCTCGACATAGGTTCACATTATTGACCTTTGATTGATAGAATCGACTAGATGTTCGACATCAAGACATCTATTCACACTCAGTAGATTGTACTAGGGTACCTTGGGAATCATTGACATTAATAGTGATCTCCCTCGCACTTATTAATGGTTCACATCATCGACCGGTAATCAAGTGGCTTCTACCATGTTCGACTTCAGATCATTGTAATCACATGGATAGAATCATACTTTGTGGAAGACGAGACGAATACCCTGGGTATTTGTTTAGCACTCATTTCTTTCCCCAGGCTACGATGGAGTTTTGTATATCTAGCATGGATCCACATTTGTACGGTCATGGCTATGCTCAAATTTACGTCTGTATGAAACAGATCTATGTTGTATGTCTGGTATCTATGTCCAAGTTTGAGTCCTCTATCACATGGACCTATGCTGTATTCTAGTAGCCATGCTTGTTTATTCCTCTCATGGATCTACCTTGTATTGGTCTGCAGCCATGAGTTGGTTACATTTATCTATGAGTCAAAAGTATTGATGTACAACAGACGCCTATTGGACAACATTCTCTGACCAAGCTGACATTTTCACCTCGAAGTGACAACTTGTTCTCTCAAATCTCTCGCTTATCGTATCCCTCTAAGTCTCATGCTTTGGGGGGCATTCTGTTATACATAAATCCTATCACCATCATGTGATAAGACCCTTAATTTCCATGTTTTCCCTTAATCCCAACACTTAGAGTGGAAAATTGCTCTGTGGGTATTTGTGAGCCCACAGTGGCTTGTATGCTGAGTAGATTGGTGTTCTTTCCCGGTCCTAGATACACCTCATATTGGGGAAGGGTTGGTTGCATAGTATGCAATCAATCAGTATAGAGCTCATGTAGAACTCTGATCTCTTTTGGGACACCCCTCCTAATGCTAATGCAATGTAGGCCAAGAGGCTGTTGGACACAATGTTGACCCAGTTGAACACAGTCCCCTATGTTGCAACATAGAAAATGATAGGAACACACTCCAATTTGAATATTTTACCGTGGGCCCTCCTAAAAATCCTGTTCAACATTAGGGCCATGAAACTATAAGGGGTCCTTACACTTGCAGTGTCATATTCTCCAGTTGGCCTAGTTCTAAAGTTCTTGCCAGGCATGAGCATCCTCTTCAGTGTCTCAACCAGGTCCATCCTGATTTCCTTTAGCGAGTCCTCAGTCAAGTATACCTGTGCTTCTGGTAAGTGGTAGGCCAGTGCCACATACCCAGGGCTATAAGCAGCATATCCCTGTTTATTAACATTTGCTAAAATCATGGTGGTTACATCTTCCCTAGGTAGAATCCACCCAATCACCTCTGAGCAGGGAAAAAGATAAGGTCTGGTATCAATTTTCATTAATGAAGACCTCTCTACATTGGCATAGATGTTTTCTTCCTCGAAACCTATGTCAGGCACTTCTCGACGCGTAATTAATTTTTAAATTTCCCCCCATTGATATTCGGTTTCTACACCAACTATGCATTTGGTGTCCTCATAGGTGTATTCGACTCTTGCAACGACTTCAACTTTGGGTTCCTCTTCAACTACAGGAGCCTTCTTCCTCTGACGTTTAGACATCTTGAATTCTGAGGAATTTCCCTGTCATGTACAGAAATGTATTTTATGTTCTGTTAGGTCATTTCTGGATAACATTTAAAGATAAAGATGATAGTATAAGCGTTTTACCTCATCTGTGCTAAACATGAGTGCATCTATGAAAAATAAGCAAACAATGTTCAAAACCAAATGCTCCTGCCCAAAGACTAAAACTAGCTCATGCCTAACAAATTTCAGATTTAGAAAAATACGGCCTTCATCAATATAAACACAGTCCCAAACCCCCTCTCGGTGCCACGACCTACACGCTATGCGAAAGACAAAAGGCACCTAAACTAAAAACCAACTCAAGTGAGGACGCTGCAAGTGATAGCATACTAGAAGACAATTGGAAGCTACTTGCTGTAAATGTTCACTTCACGGTCTGACTGGGTAATGCAATTCTACCCTAGACTGGTTCGGGGTTTAGATTTGAAACTGAACAGGGTCACCCTAAGAGGGAAGTAAAAACAACATTGAGGTCCTGGTTCGTGAAGATGAGGGCGACTGAACTGTGGAACCAAACTCACGGTCTCATGGAAGAAAAACATGAAACGCCCCCTCCAATGGCCATACGTAGACTGGGGGAAATTGGTGCGGACAGCGTAGTGGCCGTCTGCACCGGTTTCCCTAGTAGTTGAATGTGGTTTGAAAAACCTCAATAGCTGCGGAGGTCATAATCAAAAACTAAAAACCCCCCAACGGTTAGCCATACTAGTTAACTCGAGAATAAATACATGTCGGGATGGGAAAACCTAGGAAAACGCTAACCGCGGAGACAGCATAAGTAGTTCGACCATCAAACGAAATGAAAAAATAGGCATGAGGGCCTACCTGGAACTGTGTTGTGCGACTGGTGGAGGAAAACTGGTGAACTTCCACGATGAAGCCACCTAGGAGTGAAGGTACTGACAACGAAAACCTTGGTCTACTCGAAAACGACAACACGGAGAAAAATAAAAAATAAAACAATAAAAAATAAAACAGCCCAAACCCCACTATATATACGTTGTGGTCAACATGCAATCGGCGGGAAAAAATAGATCATTAGGTGGCAAACAGAATATGGGATCGACGACCAAGTTACTATCTCCTCCGCAACGGCAAATGAATAAAATGTCGGAATGCCTGCAATGGCGTTGGTGGGAGAAACGAACCAACACTCGCATCGGAGCTCAAGAGACTAAGGCTTCGGGCCAAAAGATGATTAGAGAGCCACAACGGTGAACCCGTAAAATAAATGATTTTCGCAGACCAGCAAAATCGGAGTCAAAAATAAATATGAATCAAATGAAAATCTCAATCAAGCGGATAAAACAAACTATCGGAATCATAGTACTTTCTAGAGCTGCAACAGCGAAGGTTGAAAAAACCAAGGACCACTGAGACAAGACAGCAGGGGTCGAAAAAGGATGAAACAATAGTATGTCCGGTATCTATGTCCAATTTTGAGTCCTCTATCACATGGATCTATGCTATATTCTAGTAGCCATGCTTCTTTATTCCTCTCATGGATCTACCTTGTATTGGTCTGCAGCCATGAGTTGGTTACATTTGTGTATGAGTCAAAAGTATTGATGTACTATAGATTCCTACTAGACAACATTCTCCGACCAAGCTGACATTTTCACCTCGAAGTGACAACTTGTTCTCTCAAAGCTCTCACTTATCGTATCCCTCTAAGTCTCATGCTTTGGGGGGCATTTTGTTATACCTAAATCCTGACACCATCATGTGATAAGACCCTTAACTTCCATGTTTTCCCTTAATCCCAACACTTAGAGTGGAAAATTGCTCTGTTTGTCAATTCTACTTGAAAAAAACCTAGCATCGCACCTACCTTGTGGCTGATGAGCTGTACCTTGCTCAGCATTGCCTGTATCCTGTTTAAGAGAGGCGATACCACCGCCTATGGTCTTTCATCTAAAATAGGTTCTCATCTAAACTGCTCTGTCATAAGGGAAGAAAAGTGGTACGTTGGGTAAAATGGGAAAAAGAGAAGTTTCTTGAGGCTTCTAGAACTTGAGCCTCGTGTCCTCCCTTATCCCTATCATTATGGGTTAGTTTGATCTCGATATCCCCCATGGTAGGATCTTGGAGCCACCTCACCCACCATTCTCTCAACTGACCCTATCCATTGAGCCTTATAAATACAAGCTCATATCCATAGTTGAGGGGGAGAACTATAGAGGTATTGTTATGCTATTGGATTGACTACCTAGTCCAAATCATTGGAGAGCATAGAGAGAAACATTGGAGCTTATGGGGATGAATTTTTTTTTTCGTGGAGGGGATTGTCGACACTAAGGCAACGGTTGTAAGATTATCCATACATTCTTAATTCAAAGCTGATTTTCATCCCACATTATTGTTGTTTTGATTTTTCATGTACATGTTGTTAGATTCCTTAGTCACTAACATGAATAAGTAGATGATTTTCTGGTAGCTTTGATGTGTTTGCATGTTTGATCTGTTTGCAGGTACACAGGTTCACAATTGAAGCAGCATTACAGGTGTCTATAGCATTCAGGGAAGGTCTTCATCCTTTGTTGTTCACTCATTTGTTCTAGATATGAACCATTCAGACCAGAGGAACAACTTATGTCCGTAGAAGGTGCAATATTCCTGATAACAGTCACATATTTGTCGATGAGAAAATTGACAAAGCCCTCGTAAGTCGAGAGGCTACTATACAAATAAATTCAGCCCCATAAAAGAAGTTATAAATTTTTCTGCAGTTGCAAGGGGAATATCTTGTCCATGTCTCCAACAACTCACCACCCATGTCTCCAGCACCCATTGAAGAGAAACAACTAGTTATTTCTGAGACTCTACATCATCCAAAATTCCATCACTTTGTTTCCAACTTTCCTAAAAATTTTCCTAATTTGAAAACTATAGTTGTGATGCGATAAGTTCAAGAAGTGACTACATATCCTGATATTCCATTTGTTCCACCACCTAGAGTCGACATGTATAAATAGTCAAATATTCCCTCTGCATTTCACCCACCTCTACCATTTTATCAAACCACTTCTGAAAATATCCCAAACATTCTAGAAATCCTTATGCTAATTCAATCCACTACTTCTCTTTCTACTCCTGTCAGGAAGACTTTAACAAAAATCACAAGTACCTCTCCCTCGACTATTGCTTTGTCATCGACTATGCCTTTGTCATCAATCGTTCCTTTTCCATAAATCATGCCTCTATCATTGACCATGCCTCTATTGTCAACCAGTTCTCTAACATCAACCATTACTGTCATATTAAACTTCCCACTAGTATCGACCATCCCTCTGACATTGTCTATTTTTCTAGTATCAACTATTCCTTCATCGTCTGATGCTCCTGTGTCAACTAGTTTACCTTCTGCTCCTACATAATCGATCCCTGTTCTTAATTTGTATTGAACGAAGGTACAAGAAGAAAACACTCATGTGCAGAAGAAGATATGGAATGTGTCCATTCTCTAAATCCTAAAGGTTTATTTGAAGAGAATGTGATCCCATTACCTTAAATTTCAATAGAGAAACACATAAGAAAGGAGATATATGATTTGGATGAAATTATGTAGAATAGAGAATAAACAGAGATTACAAGACTTACGAAATATTTGCATCACTATAAGGCTCAAAACTCACATCTAAATCTACTTAATGAATATATTGTGAGTTCCAATCACATGATCATACAAGAGATTGAAGAAATAAATGTGAACTATGCAGATTTGATTCAGGTTACTGAGGAAGCAATTAAGAGGAGGAAGATGAACCAAGAAGAAAATGCCAAATTTCTCAAAAAGAACCAGGAATTACAAGAAAATATGGCAGCTATAGAGGAGTATCTTAGTCGAACTCAGAGGAGATCCTAGGCATTATATGGCCTAACTATGATCACAGAGGCTACTCACAAGCTATGACATGATGGTAAAGATAAGACCTGATGATCTACAAACAGTTTAACTGGAAAAAATTTAAGTCAATATGTTTTAAAGTTTGGTGTTTAGATGGAAACATATCATTTGTATTTAAAACTCCTTTGTTGATGTAATTAAGAATATCTATTTTTCAACTATTTCGATCCTATATTTTTTTATCTATAAACAGTTTCCCGAAGGTTTTATTTTGTAAAAATATAGAAGTATAAGATAGGAAAAAAGGTTGTTGATAACAGAGGACCATATAGAGGTGTCTAACATATTATTAAGTCTAAAACTTCTTTTGAATCCTATAAGTGTATTTTGAAATTTTATGGAGTATGAAATATCTATTATGAGCCACTTTGACTTATAATTAAATATGAATACAGGTCAATGTTTTTTATATAGTTCTATTGTGATAATTTTAAATGATAGTGTTTCTATCTTTTGTTTCTCATTAGAAGTCTTATGTATTTGTATCTATTTTGTCAAGGATGTTTTTCTTCCTAAAAGTATTGATCTTTTCTATATATATCAACTGTTTGTTTTCACAGGGATAATTCTCAAATTTGGCTCATGTATGTCTATTGTTTGTAGTCTTTATACTTTTACACCATCCTTGTTATTATTTCTTGCATGTACTTATTGGTAATTGTTTTATGTCTAATCACTAGACTAGTCTATCCACCCTTTTTTTATTTCTTTCCTGTTATTATACACCAGAAAATAAAAGATTCAAAACCTATATCTTATGATATGCCTAGGATTTGTACCGTTGTAGTCTAGTACAAACTCCAATACTAAGATATGATGGTGTCGTTTCCAGAGACGGAGAGACGAAATTATATCTTCCATGGGTATTCTTTAGTCTAATTTTAGAAGGCAAACAAAATAAAAAATATTGAAGACTACACTTTCACCAACAGTCAACAATTATCAAAGTGGCCTCCAATAGAACAAGAACTAGGGGAAATTTTTCATCTCCTTTGCATGCAACAGTTTCAGATACATAGAGATTGTTGAGGGAATATTGGAAGAGACTAAATCTATACCAGAAAGTAGTCAAGATACATCAGTTTTTGAGTCATCAAGTGAATTTATTCATCATCATTCTTCTTCAAACTTACCCACAATTGAAGAATACAAAGATAAGGAAGATTTATCCATCTTAATTCCTGATTTCCAAAATCCTAGTCATTTTTATAGATTTACAGTTTATACAAATCCTCTGCCAGCTAAAAATATAAAAGAAGAAATCTTGGGTTCATAATAGTTTGACTATTCAAAGTCTTTGCTATCACCTTACACACATTTGACTAGTAAAATTCCTATTAATCAAATAGGCCCTCAAAATACCATATCTTTCACATACATAGCCATTTTCTATATCATTCCAATCACCCTTAGCTCAAACTACTCCAGATATGGAAACCTAACCTCCTAATAGGATGGATGCTATAGTAGCTACTAGATATGCTCCTCTAGTCTTACCTCGACCTATGAATTCTCTTTCTGGTGGAGATTATCATAAGTATCTCCCAATATTTAATTTTCAGGGAGAGGTTATAGAAAAAGAACATTGGAATTCCTATTTTAGCTATGCTCATAAGCAAAACATAGAATATCAATATGTATGGATGAGAATATTTGTTCAAAGCTTAGATGGAGAAGTAAGGAAGTAGTTTAGAGAGTTGCCTCCAAACTCAATTGATGGGATAAATTCTTTTACAGAAGTATTTATGAGGAAGCGGGGAGATACTAAGGACTATCTCTATTATATTACTCACTTTGGAGATTTTGGAGAAAACATGGGGAAGTTGTCATTGATTTTACTAAATGTTTTAATAAAATGTATAGTAAAATCCCTACAGAAATCAAGCATACTAAAACATCTGCAAATTTAACCTATGCAAATTCTTTTGATGCTGAATTTTCTCTTTTGTTGAGGGAAATACGATCCAATACCATAGTAAACATGCAAGAAGCAGCCTTACAGGTGGAATCAAATTTGAGAGAATCCAAGTAAATCGGATTATCATGGAGAAGACCAGAAAAAAGAAAAAAGAAATGTCACCATATACTTCAGGGACAAAAGTATCGGATAGTAAAATGGATGATATGAACAAACTCATTAAGACTCTATCTGGAAAAATCAGTAGTTTGGAAATGGAAAAAAAATCAAAACAGAATTGTTCAGGATAATGATAATAAAAATCCAAACCAATTTAGTATGCCCTTTAATCCTAGGTTTCTGCCTAGAGACAAAAATAATAATGAAGACCAGAAAATACAACTCCCCTTCCAAAATAATTTGATATGGGATGATGAGTCTTATGAAATAGATGAAGTGGAAGTTGAATATTTGGAGGAGCCTAATATTGATCAATTTGATGATGGGTCTTCTTCTCATCTCATAACTAGATATGATTACCATTATGCAAAAATGGTTGATTATCATGAAACAAATAATTTTGAGCAAGGATCATATATGCCGGAAATTTATCAAGAGATGCAAGAGAAGTCATATGGTCTTAGATGTGGGATAAAGTAGGAAACACAAGGTAAGAAGAATGCAAGGAATGTTCCTGCAAAACAAGGGTTACCTCTTGAAGAGAAATAGGTAATAGTACATGGATGTAGAGATAAGGTTGCAGAAACATAAGAGATTGGAAATATTGTTGTTGGTTGTAGTTTGGAACATGAAATTAATAATATCAAGACTCCCATTCCATTAACTGAGATGATTAAAAATTAGTCATATAGGGAGTCTACTCTCAAGATTATTAATCCTTCAGTAAATTATATTCCTTCAAATGTAATAAATTTACAAGATGAGAATCATACTATTATTTTTTTCTCGAAGTCATTTGATCAACCAGATGACAAATCTGAGTATCCTCCTCCATTTTAAATCACTCTTAGAATTCATGAACAAATGTTGCATAACTGTCTTCTAGACTCTGGGCCTCACATAATCTCATGCCTAAGGCATTCATGGAAGCCTTAGGGCTTACTGTCACTAAACCATATCATGATCATTATGATTTTGATTCTAGGGCAGTAAAATGTCTTGGGGTCATTAAGGATCTAGTGGTCAGTCTTACATAATTTCCAATGAAAAGTGTACTTATGGATGTGGTCATAGAATATATTTCTCCTAAATTTGGTATGATGTTGTCAAGATCATGGGAAAAAAGGGTAGGAGGAACCTTATAAATGGATATTTCTTATGCTACAATACTGACATTTGGGGGTGAATACAAAAGTCTTGATAAAGAAGTGCAGCTTGCATATTTGGTAAGTGATAATAAGAAACCTACAAATCATCTGATCTATTCAGTACAAGAATATTTTGGGTATTGTATGTTACACCTAAATTATGATTGTGAGGTTATTTTACAAATTCAAAAATACCATATAGTTCAACCCAACATAGAAATTCAAAATGTTGTATGGCGGATTTATTTTGATGGTTCATCATGTAAGGAAGGAGGAGCAGGTATTGTGATTATTTCATGTGGAGGAGAGATTATTTATTTAATGTGTAAGCTAGAATTTCAAACAAAAAATAACACTACTGAGTATGGAGCATTAATTATTGGGATAAGAGATGCAAAATATTTAAACATTCAGTAGCTTACTATATTTGGCGACTCTAAATTGATTATCCAACAGGTAAAAAATGTATATTAGGTCAAACATCATCTCTTAAAATTATATAGAAATGAGTTATGGGATCTGATTAATAATTTTTTCCTAGCTTTTAATTCATCTTTCATCCCAAGAGATCATAATCAAACTACATATTCCTTGGCTTTAGTAGCAGCTTATTTTAAAGTTCCAAAAGTATCACAGCTTAAATATGTTATATTTTTATCATTCAAGCTAGCATTATGATCTTAGGATATTTAAATAAGAGAATAACATGCACAACAATAAACACAAGAGACAATGAACATAAATATTTTCCTCGGGGAAACCATAAAGGAGAAAACCCTACAACTTCCTCATAGATAGAATCAGCACCAAAAGCAAAACCCAAAAACATAAAGATGATCTCCTGATAGCAGTAGTCCCTCTCTTTTCCCAGCAACTTCTCTATCACTCATGTGCCCCAATGAGTGAGTGTGTGTGTGATAAATAGAGAGGCTCACTCTTTATTTATATTCTTTCGTTCACTTAATGTCCACTGCAACATGTCGGACTCACTTAACAATTACTTACTAGAGCCGACATCTCTAGGAGAGTATAATAACCCTAGTTCCCCACAACTTGTGGGGACTTTTCCCCTCTGAAAAACAAGGAGGGTTATCCTTAAGACAATGGTGGGGACTATTTCCCCTACTTACAATAACTCACCTAGGGTCGACTTCTCTGGGATAGTCTAATAAACTGAGGGCCCCACAACTGCGGGGACTTTAACCCTTTATCAATAGGAGGGTTACCCACAATGACTTGACATGACTTGTTTACTTTATAGAACCTCCCGATGGGAACATCGGGGCATGACATGACTCAATTACATTACAGATACTTCCTAAAATAAACATCAAGGTACAATACATAAGATATACAAGTGAATACATTCTGAAGTTACAATTACATCAACACTCCCTCTTAACTAGGAAGGTATTCTCTCGACACAATTTATCAACACAAGTCTTCTTCTCTGTATCATCTGGATTATCATCGATTTATCATCATCTTCAATTCATATTTCATCTTCAAGTCATCTTTATATGGATCTAGATCATCACTCGATCTGGATCATCATCACTTGATCTGAATCATCTCTGCTGGATCAACATCACTGGATCTGGATCATCACTAGGTCTGGATCATCATCACTGGATCTGGATCATCACTAGATCTGGATCATCTCTGCTATATCAACATCATTGGATCTGGACCATCACTCGATCTGGGTCATCACTGCTGGATCATCATCACTGGATTTGGATCATCACTCAATCTGGATCATCACTAGTTCATCATCATAGGTCCTATCTCATGATTCTTCTCGTCACAGGAAGTTCTACAGAGCGAGCCCTTTTTCATGCTGGTTGTAGGCCTAGCCTCCTTGTAGGTCATCTTTAGTGCTTATATCTGACCCTAAGTCAGAATGGCCAGCACTCACATCTGACCATGAGAGGAACACATGCAACACCATGTCAGAAAGACACAACACTTACATTCACCAACATGATAGTACACAACTACTATCATCTGTGAAAAGGCACAACACTCACATCCACCAGCATGATAGGACACAACTAATATCATCTATGGAAAGGCACTGCACTTACATCTGACCTTGACTCATTAGAAAGGCACAACACTTACATTCACCAGCATGATAGGACACAACTACTATCATCTGTGGAAAGGAACTGCACTTACATCTAACCTTGACTCATCAGAAAGGCACAACACTTACATTCACTAGCATGATAGGACACAATTACTATAATCTGTGAAAAGGCACAACACTCACATCTGACCTTGACTTGTCAGAAAGGCACTCAGTCCTAGACTAAGGGTTCTTGGTAACTGACCAGGTGCCTCCATTCAAAGAATGGAAATAGCCCTTATATATGATCATGTAGGAACCAATCCTATAGTCACATCAGAATGGCTCAACACTCACATCTGACATGGAAGGAACCAATCCTCTCACCATGACAGAATGGAAACATCCCTTATATCTGATCAAGTGGGAACATATCCCTCAATCACATCAGAATGTCCCTACACTTATAGCTAATCATGTGAGACTACATCCCATAGTCATATCAAAATGCCCCTCAGTCCTAGATTGAGTATTCCTAGTAATTGACTAGGTACCTCTATTCAGAGAATGGAAATAGCCCTTATATCTGATCATGTAGGAACCAATACTACAGTCACATCAGAATGGCTCAGCGCTAATATCTGATATGGAAGGAACCAATCCTCTCACCATGACATAATGGTTCATCCCTTACATCTGACCATGGAAGGAACCTAATCCTCTCACCAAGTTAGAATGGCCCTAGGTCTCATCATTTCCCCTTGGAGGAAACCTCGATCTAGAGAACACCAAGCTTCTCCCTGAAGTACTCAAACTTCATTTTGGCCATTTATAGCATAGAATCACATCAGGGATGATTACGTTCAAGAATAACCTGCGATATTTTCCAGAAACTATTACATCCGAGGACAACCTACAGGTCTGTTTACATCTGAGCAACCTACGAGCTTCGCAAGGATTTATGCTCAAACAAACTGTCTCACCGACTATGCTAGAACTCCCTCTTTCAAGATATCTCAATCTGTATCACATACTGGAGCTTCACTGCTCCTCTCTCCAAATAGCAAGTGTTAACATCTTTTGCCTCAGCTGTACTCAGTGCCATGCAGGACTCCATCCTGCCAAACCAAGAGATCACACTTGATCCCATACTAAAGTTCTCTTCCTATCAATGGCACTACCTACCCAATACGAATCCACATAACTCTTTAGGTTAATCTTCTGATTCACCTCATACTTGATCCCATACTCAACTGTACCCTTCAAGTACCTCACTGCATGCTTTGCGACCATTGGGTGAATATGTCTCAATGTGTTCACAGCAAAGCAAATATCTGGTCTCATATTCGTTAGGTACATCAAGGAACCAATCATCTGACGATACATCATAGCATCAACTGTCTCTGGTGAAGTAACACTCAATAGCTTCAGGTTCAATGCCATAGGTGTGGTCATGGCCTTGTAGTCCATCATCCTAAACCTCTTCAGGATCTCTACTGCATACTTCCCTTGTCCACACCTCCATGCCTAGAACATAGTGCATCATCCCTAATACCTTTATCTCGAACTCGGCAGCAAGTATTCTTCTTGCAAATTTAATGAGTTCCTCTTTTCTGTTAGGAACAATTCATCGACATATAATAGGAGCATCACTGGTCTTCCACCTTCAACCTTGAAGCAAAGGTTGGAATCCTCTTTACTCTCAGTAAATCCTAGAGTCATCAGTAATCTTTCCAACCTGTCGTACCATGTCAAACCTCGGGATATTTTGTAGTCACTCCCTCTGAAGAAGAGCATCATACTCCCTCTGTCTTATGTACTCTATGCACTGAAACATTCTGTACCAGAGTGACAAGTAGCTTCCTATGCTACTAATATTCTATGTATACATCTAGTGTATAGACTCTCGTCTTCAACCTTGTAGCAAAGGTTAAGATCTTCATCAAGCTCATCATGTTTTTGTTTCAACTCCCACCAGCTGCAAATGTCTCTTCGTAGTCTATGCCTTCTTTTCATGAGAAGCCTTGTGCTACAAATATTGCCTTGTATCCCACGATGTTTCCATCTACTGCATGATGGAACTACGAACTTCCCTTCACATCTCGATATTGCATCCTAGACATCATTCTTCTTGAGCTGGTCTTCCCTTTCTTCTTGGTTACTTCTTCATGGCTGGAAGGCTCTACATCAATGATGTCGCTGCATCCGTCATATTATTCTTCATCTTGAATTGTCGTTACTTGTTTTTCAGAACAAGTCTCATCCTTCTTTGCTTGTAGGCAATTTTACGCGATATTTCCTATAATTCAAATGCATTAGTTGTATGGTTAGAAAAATTTCATAAGGAATATTCATGATGGAAAATTCTCATGCATAAATATATGATCATGCAATTATTTTAGCCAATACAACATTCATCCATATCTCACAGAAACTTTTCTAGATGCCTTCTATCTCTACCAGGATAACATTGAGATTGTGCACTAATCCAATATGTCAGCAAAGAGGTTTTATTCTAGATAAGTAGCAATGGAGAGTTGTATAGCACCATGAGCTACTTACCCATTACATGCATATTAGTAGTATACTATCATTAATGCAAACATTCTATCATGCATAATACATCAACTAAATATAAACAAATGCATAATAAAACAATATCATGAAATGACAATTGAATACTTATCTTTATTTGTTTTGTGGTTAGACTCCTTGAGCCTTCAACTTCATCATTTTATTCATTCATAATAGCATCGTTTCTTATCCAAATGCTAAGATGGATAAGAGGTTCTTCAAGAGTTTAGTTCTTCATATTCTTCATTGCTTGAGGGATATTCTTTGGATAGTGAGAGCTTGATCTTCAGTTTCTCCCATCTTCTCTTCTCTTATTATGAGTTCATCTTCTTCTTCTTCCCAGAGTCTGCTAAAAGTAATCACTTCCTTCTGGCACACATTCCTCGAATGAATGAATCCCATGATCCCGGGAGGCCATTCAAGGTGGCTATCACCACTTCTTCTTCTACTGCTACAATTTGTTCTTTGATTTGAGAGACCCTCATAAAGTATGAGTGTATGGCCTCTGCATTCTGGATCTTCACATTCTTCAACTAGTTTCTTAAGGTCATATTTTTATTTATGTTCTTCCCTTCAAATAGCTTGGTCAAGGAATCAAACATCTCTTTTGGTGTCTTTAGGGAAGACACTTGTGGTACAATTTGATCCGTGATTGAATCAGTAATGATCTTCTTGGCCTTGACCAAGTTCTTGTTGTGTAAGGCTTTGAGCCTCATCTCCCTATGGAACCGGAACCTCTCTACTCATGTAGGTGTCCAATTCATTTTCTTCAGAGAGATCATATACTTCCATGCTTGGAATTTGTCAAGTTCACCAAGGTTATCATCAATATTATGTGATAGATCACTTTCAAATGAGAACCTCAAATGAAAATAGAAAAATATTAGATCTTACCGATTTGAGGTGTCCGTCCTAGTTACAGAGCTGGCTGATCTAGGGTTTCTCAGAGAAACCCTAATTTTAAAAACTTGGAATCTTTCAGATATGATTGGATAGAAAGATAGACCTTGTTGAGGCTTGGAAATTCGTAGGAAACAACAGCAAGGGATTCTCCCTGGTCAATGTTCCCAACTATCCCGTGACTGTTTGGAGTAGGGAATTCGTCCGGTTTGCGGTCCGGCTACCATATGTCAAGTAACAAAAATAAAAAGGTTTTACTAGTTACGGCCTGGTCCACCGTATATATTTTTGTATTTTTTGACTTTAAGTATGATATGCAAGTTCCTATCTAAGATGCAGATTGATTAAGAATGCAAGGAGTATTCACAATGTGATGCGCAGGTTCTTACCTCTCGTCTTAGACTCTCATGCATCTAAATCACACACAAAACAAAAAATTAAATCTAACTACTTGACCTATCCCTAGGGAGCAATATTGTCACTTATTTATGAGTAATGTATTTCGTGCACGCATTATGAAAAATCACAGATAGCTGATACTTCTTTCAAAACACATGAACATCTAAAGATATTTAACAACCAGATAGCCAATTGCTTATGAACAACATTCATTACTTATAGTGGAAATTTTCATAAAATGTACCAGAAATCATTCATACAAGAAATTAGGTTCAAAGAGTTACAACGATGTCACAGTTAATGGAAAAAAAGCTGAAAACGAAATAGTTCCCCTTCAACAAATCCATAGCATAACATTTGAACATTCCACCAAGATTTCTTCAATAGGAAAACTTTGATTATCTATTGCAAAAGGAAATAGTTCTTCTTACAATATGTCTTCCACAATCTAACTAGAAAAAAGTCCCATTTCCTATCTAGATTCTCTATATTTATACAAAAGAACAAAACTATTGGGCTGCCCACGCAATGACTCTTGGGCTTCCCCAACTCTTCGCCTCCCAAAATTTACTTTCATTAAGTGTTTATAAAATTTACAAAATATTACAATAAATTGGACAAAATGCTCATGAGGAGGGTCTCGCTTGACTATTTAAAAATTTCTTCAATGTTGAAGCCTCCGAGGCAATACTTTCGAATTCAGAAGGTTCCAGGAAACAAATATTTATTTCGAACTTAGCAGCCTGATTTCTTATGAGTTCTATTCTAGCTGCGCTCAGGCGAAGTTGATATTCTAACAGTTGCCCACTAACCGCGGCATGATCTACTTCATTCTTCAGGGTCTGCTCGTCTAAAGCTTTAATATGATGTATCCTTTGTTCGTCTTACTGATATCTTCTTTGCAAAATCTCCAAAAAGAGGCTGTGCTCTGGAAAGGTATCCATTTTCTGTTCATCCTCAACCTGGCAGTGGTTATAAGTGATTAAGAGTCTCCTGAAGAATTCTACACAAGCCCCCTTTGTCTTCTTGACAACCTTCTTGAATTCCTCAGTTGTGCTTATGGAAAACTCCAGTAAATCATAGTCTTTCCTTAGGGTTTGTTGATCTTTTAAGGGTAACTCTGTAGGAGTTTCTTCATTCACTTCCAATCTCGCCATCCTTCCTATCAGGACTTCTAGGATGTCTTGCGATCTGTCAACAAAATATGAAGAGGTTTCCAAAATCTCTTCCAGCTGATTGTCCACCTACAATACCTTGCACCGTTCTTCCTCTATGGTCACCTGCAGCTGGTGCATTTTGCTTCTCTGTGCTAGAAAGTACTCCTTGAAAGGCTGAAGACTGACCTGATGTTCCTTGGCCTCTTCTAGAGCTGTTGTCAATGAGGTAATCTGTTCTTTAAGTTTTTCATTATGCCCCTAATAGTGTTTCTTAGATTCCTCGAAGATAGCCTTCTACAGCTCCAATTCCCCTATCCTGCCTAGCAGCTGCTCCTTTTCTTCTCTCAACTCTTGATATTCCTGCTGCACTTTCTCCAGACATTCTTAGGTTGTCTCCATAGATCTCTTCTCTATCTGGAGGACCTGAAGCTCAGCTTATGAAGACTTTATTTCCTTTTGTATGTCTTCAAACTTTCTCTTTAACCTATTATTTTCCTCTCTTTCCTTTCTTAGGGTATCTTTGAGCTGGGAACAGGACTTCTTTGACTACTCAAGATCAGTCATTATTTTATCTACATTGTCCTCAGAAGCATGGATCAATGCAACCCCCACTCTGATAGTGAACCTAGGGTCTTTGTATGTCCCGTATATGATAGTTGTATCATTTATCATTTTACCAGACTGCCCCCCAGTCTTGACCTTTCTCTCGGTCCTCTTCACTATTGCTTTCCTCTCCTTATCATAAAAGATAGTGTTGAAGTCCGGTACTTCGTCCCATTTTTTCTACTCAAAAGGAATTAGCCTAAGGATGGGGATCATAGCATGTCTTGTTGTGCTGGAACCAGCTGCCTCAGGATCTTGAATATTAGGGTTTCCCAAGTCCTAAGCCTGACTATCTACAAGATCGGGAGCTGATTGCTCTGTCACTGTCCCTGTCAGCTTTATCCTTTCTGCTTCTTGCTTCTTCAGCTCCTCATCCATCTTTCTTTTCTTTTCTTCTTCCTCGCTCTTGGCAGCTTCTTCTACCTTTCTAGCTTCTTCTTGTGCAACTCTTCTCTTTTCTTCCTCTTCTCCTTTGAGCCAGCCTTCAGCCTCTTGTGTTGGTCTCCTAGCATCTTCATTTCTTTTTCTATTTTATTCCTCCTCTACCTTTGTTTGTTCATCCTGTCCTTTTCCACCTTTGGTGGTGATTTTCTTCTTAAACCTTCTTCTTAAGGCTGTCATATTTTTTGCATTGTGAAAAATGGATTCTTCTCTGTCCCAGTGGCTGGTGTATTCAAAATGTACATTTGCCTCCTTGCAGTGCTCTGCAACCTTATTCTAGGAATCATTTCTGTGGAAACGCATTTCCCCAAAATGGAGTTTCTCCAACTTCTCCACGAATTCATTGAATTTCTTCAGCCTAGTAAACTTGTAAATTCCTAACCTGAATGGCAAAGGAGGGTAAGCTTCTTTCTTGTGTTAAAACAGAAAGCTCCCAATGCCATCTAAAAAGACTTGTCTAACTGCCTCTTTGTGGACTGCATAGTCAGTGGCATACTTAGGCAGTAGTGAGAGTGCTCTGGAGCATCCAAACATTCTGAAATATAATCTGCATATTCTTCAACCACCTGCAATGCCTCCTCCAACATGCAGTTGCATTCTTTCAAGAAAATTAGGGTATACAATGGCATAATGAAGTGCTCACACACTTCCCTATAGTGACTGTGGTATTTTTGAGCCCACAGTGGCTTGTATGCTGAATAGACTGGTATTCTTTCTCGGTCCCAGATACACCTCAGATTGGGGAAGGGTTGGTTGCATAGTATGCAATCAATCAATATAGAGCTCATGTAGAACTCTAATCTCTTTTGGGACACCCCTCCTAATTTTGATGCAATGCAGGCTGAGAGGCTACTGGACAAAATGTTGGCCCAGTTGAACACGGTCCCCTGTGTTTCAACATAGAAAATGATAGGCACCCACTCCAATTTGAAGCTTTTACCGTGGGATCTCCCGAAAATCCTGTTCAGGATTAGGGCAATGAACCTGTAAGGGGTCCTTAGAATTGCAGTGTCATATTATCCAGTCATCCTAGTTCTAAAGTTCTTGCCAGGCATGAGCATCCTCTTTAGTGTCTCGACTAGGTCCATCCTGATTTCCTTTAGCCAGTCCTCAATCAAGTATACCTGTGCTTCTGGTAAGTGGTAGGCCAATGCCACATGCCCAGGCTATAAGCAACATAGCCATGTTTATCAACATTTGCTAAAATCATGGTGGTTACATCTACCCTAGGCAGAATCCACCCAATCACCTCTGAGTAGGGAAAAAGCTCAGGTCTAGTATCAATTTTCATTAATGAATACCTCTCTACATTGGCATAGATGTTTTCTTCCTCAAAACCTATGTCAGGTACTTCTCAGTGCGTAATTAATCTGTAAATTCCCCCCCATTGATATTCGGGTTCTACACCAACTATGCATTTGGTGTTCTCGTAGGTGTATTCGACTCTGGTAATGACTTCGACTTCGGGCTCCTCTTCAACTACGGGAGCCTTCTTCCTCTGACGTTTAGACATCCTGAATTCTGAGGAATTTCCCTGTCATGTACAGAAATGTATTTTAGGTTCTGTTAGATCATTTCTGGATAACATTTAAAGATAAAGACGATAGTAAAAGTGTTTTACCTCATCTATTCTAAACATGAGTGCAGCTATGAAAAATAAGCAAACAATGTTCAAAACCAAATGCTCCTGCCCAAAGACTAAAACCAGCTCATGCCCAACAAATTTTGGATTTATAAAAACGTGGCCTTCGTTAATATGAACACAGTCTCGAACCCCCTCTCGGTGCCACGACCTACATGCTACATGAAATACAAAAGGATCCTAAACTAAAAACCAGCTCAAGTGAGGATGCTGCAAGTGATAGTATACTAGAAGACAATTGGAAGCTACTTGTTGTAAACACTTACTTCACGGTCTGACTGGGTAATGCAATTCTACCCTAGACTGGTTCGGGGTTCGGATTCGAAATTGAATAGGGTCACCCTAAGCAGGAAGTAAAAAAAACATTGAGGTCCTAGTTTGTGAAGATGAGGGCGACCGAATTGTGGAACCAAACTCACGGCCTCATGGAAGAAAAACACGAAACGCCCCCTCGGATGGCCACACACAGACTGGGGGAAATTGGTGCGGATAGCGTAACGACCATCTGCACCGGTTTCCCTAGCAGTTGTATGTCATTTGCAAAACCTCAACGACCATGGAGGTCATCATCAAAAACTAAAAACCACCCAAAGGGCAACCATACTAGTTAACTCGAGAATAAATACAAGCCGGGACAGGAAAACCTAGGAAAATGCTAACCGAGGAGACAGCATAAGTAGTTTGACCATCAAACAGAATGGAAAAATGGGCATGAGGGCCTACTTGGCACTGTGCTATGTGACTGGTGGAGGAAAAATGGTGAACTTCCATGGCAGAGCCACCTAGGAGCGAAGGTACGGACATTGAAAACCTTGGTCTTCTCGAAAACGATAGCACGGATAAAAATCCAGAAAAAAACAATAAAAAATAAAACACCCCAAACCCCACTATATATATGTTGCGGTCAACGTGCAATTGGCAGGAAAAAAAAGATCATCGGACGGCAAACAGGATATGGGATCGGCAACCAAGTTACTATCTCCTCTGCAACGACGAATGAAGAAAATGTTGGAATTCCCGCAATGGTGTTGGTGGGAGAAACAAACCAACACTCACATCGGAGCTCGCAATACTAGGGCTTCGGGCCAAAAGATGATTAGAGAGCCACAACGGCGAACCCGTAAAAGAAATGAGTTCCACAGACTAGCAAAATCGGAGTAAAAAATAAATATGAATCAAATGAAAATATCAATCAAGCAGATAAAACAAACTATCGAAATCATAGTGCTTTCTAGAGATGCAATGCCGAAGGTTGAAAAAACCAAGGACCGACGAGACAAGATGGTGAGGGTCGGAAAAGGATGAAACAACTATCGAACTGCCTCGCAGAACCCCTTCCGTAACAGCGAAAGACGCATAGACAATGGTTCTAACAGGATTTCAAAACAACTACCGATAAAGACAAAAACATCAAAGACCAAATACACTTGACTTCGGACTTGGTGTCCGGTTCTTTTCCGCAACGGCGGACGCACAAGCGACTAGACTCCCGACTCAAAAATCCAAAATAATTTCGATGGCGTGGCAAAATTAATTCCAACATTGAAACACTGCCCTCATAAAATTAATGTTTATACAACATCAAGCAAAACCAACACTGTGCAAACGAATTAAAGGAGGGTCCAAATTTTTTTTGAATTTTGGGAAATAGTTGCAGCTGCAACAATTGGCGACTACCTGGTGAACCCCAGATTTCTGAATCAACTTCCTCCCATTAAAATATTGTTTAATCATTAAGCTCATAAGTTTAATTTTTCTAGATGCTTGTATTCCTAAGATGGCAAACACATGCATTTACATCATTGATGAAAGTCCATTCTTTGGAAATGGGAACACCAAATATTTGAAAATATGGATAACTCTTTTGAGGCTTAGTGGGTGAGTTTTGTTTTACCTCTTCCTTTGGGTAGTTTCTAGATTGGACACCATAGGATCATAACATATGGTAAACAAAACTGTTCATTTGTTCCTCATTCCCATGCCACTTGCACTTTTGTGCCCTTTTTTGGACTTTTGTTCTTTTGAGTCCTCCATCTGCCTTTCTTTTTGAAATTTTATTCAGGCCCTTCTATCCATATTGTCCTTTTGTGTGAGAGATGTATTTTCAGCCCACAGACGGAGAAGAAATTTTTAGCAGATTGATATTCATGTTTCTGATACTTTGCTTTGATATGTATTACTTCTTTCAGGAGTTTTGAATCTCAACAGACTTTAGAATTTTGAAAACATGGCATGAGATCATTTATATAATAGACTGTTTACCTTGCTTCCTTTCCGTGGGTCTTTTTCTATCACCCCCTAGGACATCTTAGATGTGAAATGGATGGAGCCTCGAAATAGTATTCCAGACCTCTAAATTTTGAGTTATTTTCAGGGGTTAAGAAGGACTTCAATGAGTGCATAGCCATTTAGGAAAACTACTTACTAGAAGAAATTCTATCAAAAATAAATGCACAATCTTATTCCAAAGATTGTAGTTAATCGAGAACCCTGATGCTTTCCATGCAACAAAAAGTTTGCCTCTTTTATTAAAAAACAAACCAGAAACAACCAGAAACAAAAGCGATAAATCAAAGTAGAACTGCATCAAATTATTTATGTACAAGATCATCAAATCAAAAGAAAAAAATAAAATTGTCCCCACCCCTAAAAATTTGTCAACTTATCAGTCAAGGGGCTAGGCTATATAGCAGACATGAGATACCTAGCCATGGTCTAATTCTACTATTTTGGAAACCGAAGCTATGTCTACCCATCTACAATCACTCCCACCAGCCTGTGAAAACTGAAGGATATCAGGCTGAGTGTCAGTCATATTGTTGGCTTCTTCTGATGCATGATATCTTAGTTCAAGATCCGTTAGATAATTCCCTAGGACATAATTAGCAGATTCATTTCCTTCCCCCAAATTAGTGATAGTGTGTTTTATGTAAGGTTCTCTTAAAATTTTGATCTGATTTGGGATCCCCTTATGAGGTAACCATAAATGAGACCAATATAAAGCAAAATACCCCTTTAACCTTGCAGACTAGTCTCGGCTCAGAATAAGTCCATATCCATCCTGTATGTCAGCCACCATAATATCAATAAATTGACATATCTTGTTATTTGTAGATAAACGGATGAGAACATTCTTCATTTCCCCCACTACTTTGACACTAGTTCTGTCTAGTTGAATGACTTCCTAGGCAGTGGGTTTTGGCTGCACATTAATTTTCTTGCAAACTGCGAGTGGCATAACATTCACCGATGATCCAAAGTCTACTAGACAATTATGCACCTTATGGTTCAATATTTCCAGAGTCAAAAGGAAAGGTGGGGTTCTAGCTTTTTCTTCCCCAATTGATTCAACATCTTCCTCCACCGGTTGATTTTCAGTGGGTGTCTCTTCCTCCGGCTCTTCAGTTTTTTCAGTATTTTCTTTGTTGACCTCTACTTGTTCTTCCATAGGCTTACCAGGATTATTGATTTTCTCCGTATCTTGGCTGACAATGGTAATTTCGGGTACTTTGTCTTCAACATTGTTCTTTGGCTGTTTTTTGACATTCTCTTGCAACTTCTTGATTTTTGAGATTATTGCATTGTCTTTATTTACCAAATTCATGTCTTTTGTTGTCGTTGGTATATTCTCAGGTTTAAGAGTACTTTTCTCTATGTCAAACAGCAAGACGCAATCCCATAAAAACATGGTATCATTTTCTTGTTTTTCTATGGTCTTATTACATTTTTCATCTTCATCACTGTCCTCGGTCAATTTAGAGTCCAAGAGCTGATTCATTACCAATGTCATTGAATTTAACCATTGAGGACAGTTCTTTTCAGAATGAGGTTGTTGGTGAAAACTGCAGAAATTATCCTTGCCTACCTCTATCAAATTCATTGATGCGTAACCATGTGGAGGGGTCTTGCATTGGTTGTTATCTTCCCTTTTTTTGTAATAAGGCTTATAATCTTTCTGATCTTCTTTTTCCTTCTCCAAATCTATTATTCTATTGGAAAGCTTTTGCATCATCTTTAACATCCCCTCAAAATCACATGATTGCTCCTATTTAGGTTTAGACAGCAATAAGGTTCTTTTCCCGGATGTTTTTTCTCCAGATTGCTCACGATAATCTTCTATACTTTCTTTTTCAGCCTCTACTCTTTTTGCTTCTTCATAAGTCTCATCCAATGTGGGCTTAACTTGATCTTTTGCGAACATAGCCAAATATGGACCTAAAGCTGAGGTATAATACTCAATCAGAACTTTATCAGAAGGCTTATCAATCGCAGAGAAGTTCTTGAGGTAAGCAGAAAATATTTGAGTGAAATTGTGTACTTTCTCATTCCTTTCTTTTTTTAAAGCACCCAAACCTTTCATTAGTGCTGCATGTGTCTTTTGGGATGCATACTTGTTTCTGAAAATCCTTTCAAAGGTATCCCAATCTGGGATAGAGTTTGTAGGCAAACCAAAATACCATGATGTTGCAGCTCCTTTAAGAGTGTGTGGAAAAAGTCTACAAACTACATCCTCATGCTCCCCAGTGCTTAATCCTTCTACTGCCAAATAAAAACTTTGTAAATAATCATCTACTAGCATCTTATCATTTGGATCAAACTTAAGTAGCAACTTCTCAAAGGCTTGAGGCAAGTCGTGCAATGGAGGTGTTAAGTTCAAAGGTGACCTGGCTTTCCAAGCAGGTGGTGGACTCAATGGGTTGGGTGGCTGATTTGCGTTTACGCCTGCCATGAGTCTGGGTGGAGAGTGAAGTGGTGAATGAACATGAGTATGAATAGGTGAACAGTAAGGTGTCTCCAGGCCAACTTGATTCAAAGGCTAAACCACCTCTTGTAAGGTTGTTTCTACAAGTTCTTCCAAATCTCCAACCAACACTGAGTCTTCCAATATAGGACGGTCTTTCCTTTTATATTCTCTTCTGGGCAAGTTAGGGACAATTGGTAATCCTCCAATATTCTTCACATATTCCCTAGTGTGTCTTCTCAGATCATTTATCACTTGGTTGTCCAAATCAAACAGATGTTCCCTATTCTCTTGAGTACTTGGATCAGGATAGAAACTACTTTCAGAAGTATCACTGGTGGGTTTATTTCAAGAAAACGAGTTTCCTCGACCAGCCATGCATTGGTGGCCCTCCTTCTAGTGTCAGAAACTGTTGAGGCCTGGAAATTCACAGGCAACAATAGTAAGGGATTCTCCCCAGTCAACGTTCTAGCCTAGCCCGTGACTGTTTGGAGTAGGGAATCTGTCTAGTTTGCAGTCCGGCTACCGTAGGTCAAGTAACAAAAATAAAAAGGTTTTACCAGTTGTGGCCCGGTATATATTTTTGTATTTTTTGACTTTAAGTATGATATGCAGGTGCCTGTCTAAGATGCAGATTGATTAAGAATGCAAGGAGTATTTACAATGTGATGCGTAGGTTCTTACCTCTCGCCTTAGATTCTCATGCATCTAAATCACACACACAGCAAAAAATTAAATCTAACTACCTAACCTATCCCTAGGGAGCAAGATTGTCACTTATTTATGAGTAATGTATTTTGTGCACGCATTATGAAAAATCATAGATAGCTGATACTTCTTTCAAAACACATGAACATCTAAAGATATTTAACAACCAGATAGCCAATTGCTTATGAACAACATTCATTACTCATAGTGGAAATTTTCATAAAATGTACCAGAAATCATTCATACAAGAACTTAGGTTCAAAGAGTTAGAACGATCTCACAGTTAATGGACAAAAAGCTAAAAACGAAATAGTTCCTCTTCAACAAATCCATAGCATAACATTTGAACATTCCAACAAGCTTTCTCCAATAGGCAAACTGTAATTATCTATTGCAAAAGGAAATAGTTCTTCTTACAATATGTCTTCCACAATCTAACTGGAAAAAAGTCCCATTTCCTATCTAGATTCTGTATATTTATACAAAAGAACAAAACTGTTGGGCTGCCCACGCAATGACTCTTGGGCTTCCCAAACTCTTCGCCTGCCAAAATTTACTTTCATTAAGTGTTTATAAAATTTACAAAATATTATAATAAAGTGGACAAAATGCTCATGAGGAGGGTCCCGCTTGACTATTTAAATATTTCTTCGATGCTGAAGCCTCCGAGGCAATACTTTCGAATTTAGAAGGTTCCAGGAAACGAATATTTATTTCAAACTTAGCAGCCTAATTTCTTATGACTTCTATTCTAGCTGTGCTCAGGAGAAGTTGATCTTCTAACAGCTGCACACTAACCGCGGCATGATCTACTTCATTCTTCAGGTTCTGCTCATCTAAATCTTTAATATGCTTTATCCTTTGTTTGTCTTCCTGATATCTTCTTTGCAAAATCTCAAAAAACAGGCTGTGGTATAGAAAGGTATCCATTTTCTATTCATCCTCAACCTGGTAGAGGTTATAAGTGATCAAGAGTCTCCTGAAGAATTATGCACAAGCCCCCTTTGTCTTCTTGATAGCCTTCTTGAATTCCTCAGCTGTGCTTATGGAAAAATCTAGTAAATTTTCCTTAGTCCTGCCTTAGGGTTTGTTGATATTTTAAGGGTAAATCTGCAGGAGTTTCTTCATTTCCTTCCAATCTCTCCATCCTTCCTGTTAGGACTTCTAGGATGTCCTACGATCTGTCAACAAAATATGAAGAGGTTTCCAAAATCTCTTCCAGCCGATTGTCCACCTGCAATACCTTGCACCGTTCTTCCTCTATGGCCACCTACAACTGGTGCATTTTGCTTCTCTATGCCAGAAAGTGCTTCTTGAAAGGATAAAGATTGACTTGTTGTTCCTTGGCCTCTTCTAGAGCTACTGTCAACGAGGTAATCTGTTCTTTAAGTTTTTCATTCTACCCCTGATATTGTTTCTCAAATTCCTCAAGGGTAGCCTTCTGCAGCTCCAATTCCCTTGTCCTACCTAGCAGCTGCTTCTTTTCTTCCCTCAACTCTTGATATTCCTGCTGCACTTTCTCCAGACATTCTTGGGCATTCTCCATAGATCTCTTCTTTATCTGGAGAACTTGAAGCTCAGCTTTTGAAGACTTGATTTCCTTTTGTATGTCTTCAAACTTTCTCTTTAACCTATTATTTTCCTCTCTTTCCTTTCTTAGGGTATCTTTGAGCTGGGAAGAGGACTTCTTTGACTGCTCAAGATCAGTCATTATTTTATCTACATTGTCCTCAGAAGCATGGATCAATGCAGCCCCCGCTCTGATAGTGAGCCTAGGGTCTTTGTCTGTCCCGTATATGATAGTTGTATCATTTATCATTTTACCGGACTGCCCCCCAGTCTCGACCTTTCTCTCGGTCCTCTTCACTATTCTTTTCCTCTCCTTATCATAAAAGATACTGTTGAAGTCTGATACTTCCTCTCCTTTTTTCTGCTCAAACAGAATTAGCGTAAGGGTGGGGATCATAGCCTATCTTGTTGTGGTGGCAGCAGCTGCCTCAGGATCTTGAATATCATGGTTTTCCAAGTCCTGAGCCAGACTGTCTACAGGATCGGGAGTTTATTGCTCTGTCACTATCCCTGTCAGCTTTAGCCTTTCTGCTTCTTTCTTCTTCAGCTCCTCATCCATCTTTCTTTTCTTTTCTTCTTCCTCGCTCTTGGCAGCTTCTTCTGCCTTTCTAGCTGCTTCTTGTGCAGCTCTTCTCTTTCCTTCCTCTTCACCTTTGATCCATCCTTCGGCCTCTTGTGCTAGTTTCCTAGCATCTTCATTTCTTTTTCTAGTTTCTTCCTCCTCTACCTTTGTTTGTTCATCCTGTCCTTTTCCACCTTTGGTGGTGATTTTATTCTTAAACCTTATTCTTAAGGCTATCATATTTTGTGCACTGTGGAAAATGGATTCTTCTCTGTCCCAATGGCTGGTGTATTCAAAATGCACATTCGCCTCCTTGCAGTTCTCTGCAACCTTATTCTCGAAATCATTTCTATGGAAACGCATTTCCCCAAAATGGAATTTCTCCAACTCCTCCATGAATTGGTCGGCTTTCTTCACCCTAGTAAACTTGTAACTTCCCAACCTGAATGGAAAAGGAGGGTAAGCTGATTTCTTGTGTTCAAACAGAAATATCCTAATGCCATCTAAAAAGGCTTGTCTAACTGCCTCTTTGTGGACTACATAGTCAATGGCATATTTAGGCAATAGTGAGGGTGCTTTGGAGCATCCAAACATTCTAAAATATAATCCATCCTCCGTTAAGTAATAGTCTGCATATTCTTCAACCACCTGCAATGCCTCCTCTGACATGCAGTTGCGTTCTTTCAAGAAAATTAGGGTATACAATGGCATAATGAAGTGCTCACACACTTCCCTATAGTGACTATGGTATTTGTGAACCCATAGTGGCTTGTATGCTGAGTAGACTCGTGTTATTTCCCGGTCCCAGATACACCTCAAATTGGGGAAGGTTTGGTTGCATAGTATGCAATCAATCAGTATAGAGATCATGTAGAACTCTGATCTATTTTGGGACACCCCTCCTAATGTTGATGCAATGCAGGCCGAGAGGCTGTTGGACAGAATGTTGGCCCAATTGAACACAGTCCCCTGTGCTGCAACATAGAAAATGATAGGCACCCACTCCAATTTGAAGCTTTTACCATGGGCCCTCCCAAAAATCCTATTCAACATTAGGGCAATGAACCTGTAAGGGGTCCTTAGACTTGCAGTGTCATATTCTCCAGTCGGCCTAGTTCTAAAGTTCTTGTCAGGCATGAGCATCCTCTTCATTGTCTCGACCAGGTCCATCCTGATTGCCTTTAGCCAGTCCTTAGTCAAGTATACATGTGCTTCTGGTAAGTGGTAGGCCAGTGCCACATGCCCAGGGCTATAAGCAGCATAGACCTGTTTATCCATATTTGCTAAAATCATGGTGGTTACATATTCCCTAGGTAGAATCCACCCAATCACCTCTGAGTAGGGAAAAAGCTCAGGTCTGGTAGCAATTTTCATTAATGAAGACCTCTCTACATTGGCATAGATGTTTTATTCCTCGAAACCTATGTCAGGCACTTCTCAGCGCGTAATTAATCTGTAAATTTTCGCCCATTGATATTCGGGTTCTACACCAACTATGCATTTGGTGTCCTCGTAGGTGTATTCGACTCTGGTAACGACTTCGACTTTGGGTTCCTCTTCAACTACGGGAGCCTTCTTCCTCTAAAGTTTAGACATATTGAAGTATGAGGAATTCCTTTGTCATGTACAGAAATGTATTTTAGGTTCTGTTAGGTCATTTCCGAATAACATTTAAAGATAAAGACAACAGTATAAGCGTTTTACCTCATCTGTGCTAAACATGAGTGCAACTATGAAAAATAAGCAAACAATGTTCAAAACCAAATGCTCCTGCCTAAAGACTAAAACCAGCTCATGCCCAACAAATTTTGGATTTAGAAAAACATGGCCTTCGTCAATATGAACACAATCCCGAATCCCCTCTCGGTGCCACGACGTACACGCTATGCAAAAGACAAAAGGTTCCTAAAATAAAAACCAGCTCAAGTGAGGACACTGCAAGTGATAGCATACTAGAAGACAATTGGAAGCTACTTGCTGTAAATGCTCACTTCACGATCTGACTGGGTAATGCAATTCTACCCTAGACTAGTTCATGGTTCGGATTCGAAACTGAACAGGGTCACCCTAACCGGGAAGTAAAAACAACATTGAGGTCCTGGTTCATGAAGATGAGGGCGACCGAACTGTGGAACCAAAATCACGGCCTCATGGAAGAAAAACACGAAACGCCCCCTCGGATGGCCACATGCAGACCGGGGGAAACTAGTGCGGACAGCGTAACAGGCATCTACACCAGTTTCCCCAGTAGTCAAATGCGGTTTGCAAAACCTCAACGGCCGCGGAGGTCATCATCAAAAACTAAAAACCCCCCAATGGGAAACCATACTAGTTAACTCGAGAATAAATACAAGTCGGGATGGGAAAACCTAGGAAAACGCTAATCGTGGAGACAACATAAGTAGTTCAACCATCAATTGGAATACAAAAATGGGCATGAGGGCCTACCTAGCACTGTGCTATGCGACTGGTGGAGGAAAACTAGTGAACTTCCACAACGGAGCCACCTAGGAGCGAAGGTATCGACAACGAAAACCTTGGTCTGCTCGAAAACGACGACACGGAGAAAAATAAAATAAAAAACAATAAAAAATAAAACACCCCAAACCCCACTATATATACGTCGCGGTCAACGTGCAATCGGCGAGAAAAAATAGATCATCAGGCGGCAAATAGGATATGGGATCGGCGACCAAGTTACTATCTCCTCCGCAACGGTGAATGAAGAAAATGTTGGAACGCACGCAATGGTGTTGGCAGGAGAAATGAACCAACACTGGCATCGGAGCTCCTGAGACTAGGGATTCAGGCCAAAATATGATTAGAGAGCCGCAACGGCAAACCCGTAAAAGAAATGAGTTCCGTAGACCAACAAAATCGAAGTAAAAAATAAATATGAATCAAACGAAAATATCAATCAAGTGGATAAAACAAACTATCAGAATCATAGTGCTTTCTAGAGCCACAAAGACGAAGGTTGAAAAAACCAAGGAATGGCGAGACAAGACGGCGGGGGTCGGAAAAGGATGAAACAACTATCGGATTTCCTTCCAGAACCCCTTCTGTAATAGTGGAAGACTATAGACAATGGTTTCGACAGGCTTTCAAAACAACCGCCGATAAAGACAAAAACATCGGAGACCAAATACACTTGACTTCGGACTTGGTGTTCGGTTCTTTTCCACAACGGTGGAAGCACAGGAGACTAGAATCCCGACTCAAAAATCTAAAATACTTCCAATGGGGCGGCAAAATTAATTTGAACATTGAAACACTGCCCTCATAAAAGTAATCTTTATACAACATCAAGCAAAACCAACACCGTGCAAACGAATTAAAGGAGCGTCCAAATTTTTTTTGAATTTTGGGAAACAGTTGCAGCTGCAATAGACCTCTTCAAGGTGAGCTGTCCAATGTACTCATTTTCTTAAAAAAGTGGAGGGAAGCTCCTGGAACAGGAAGCCCTAGTTTTCTATATTATTCTGCAGAAATTCCTGATACTTTTTCTGCGGTATCTCCGAAATTACTACTCCTTCGTGTCTAAAAAATTGTACTGAGGTATCTTTCCCTATCCCTATTCCAACACCATAGGTTTCATCAGAATTTGTTTCACTAATTTGGACTTATGATCATGTTCCCAAGGTGACCTATTACAAGACTGTTCAAAATAGTGAAGTTGTATGGACTGCCACATGTCACTGTTTCATATTCTGGATCTGAAAATTGGACCATAGAAATTAAATTTTGTACCATTTCTAGAATATCTTTAGAAATTTCATTTGGACCTTTGTATCCTGAGATATAGCAATTCTCCCTAGGTATCCTATTGAGGGATGAATCCTGGAAGAGGCTGGAACCCTAACTTGGAGGAATCATATATCCTAGAATATAGTGAATCTGAGGCTGAATTTTTGAAACAGTGTAAATCAGGAGTTCATATTCGACCTATGAAAGTTTAAGCTCCTGATCCTTCTCCAATATTGAGATATAGTGAATGTACCAAAACATATCAATTTTAGTATTTTAGTATTTTTCTAGCTCAGGGTCAAACTAGGGTTTGACTTTCCCGGAGATACCCAACCAAAAATCTTGAACCCGGTCTCTAAAATTTGATTTTGATGAGGAGAGAAATCCTATGTTGGCCTCAATCAAAAATTCCTCTTCTTTAGAAATCCCTAATTTCCCACACTGAAAAACTGAAAATGCCCAGAATCGAATTCCACTTCGACAGAAAGATGTGCCCTTCAATGGAGAGTCATCCTAGCATACTTTTGCTAATGGATTGTGGAGAGAGGGCCAAAAAATAAGAACCATAGCTTGTACAGCTGCACAATGTCTTCTTCTCAGGTTAGCTTTGATATCATGTTAGATTTTTATCATTCAAGCAAGCATTAGGATCTTAGGATCTTTAACTGAGAGAAAAACATGCACATCAATAAACACAAGAGACAATGAAAACAAAGATTTTCCTCGGGGAAACCATATAGGAGAAAACCCCGCAACTTGCTCAGAGATAGAATCAACACCAAAAGCAAAACCTGAAAACATAAAGACGATCTCCCGACAACAGTAGTCTCTCTCTTATCCCAGCAACTTCTCTCTCACTCATGCACCCCAATGAATGAGTGTGTGTGTGTTAAATAGAGAGTCTCACTCTCTATTTATATTATTTCATTCACTTAATGTTCACTTCGACATGTCGGCCTCACTTAACAATTACTTACTAGAGCCGACATCTCTAGGAGAGTCTAATAACCCTAGTGCACCACAACTTGTGGGGACTTTTCCCCTCCGACCAACAAGGAGTGTTATCCTTAACACAATTGGGACTATTGCCCCGACTTACAATAACTCACCTAAGGTTGACTTCTCTTGGATAGTCTAATAACCCTAGGGCCCCAAAAATGCGGGGACTTTAACCCTTGATCAGTAGGAGGGTTACCCACAATGACTTGACATGACTTGTTTACATTATAGAACCTTCAGATGGGAACATCAGGGCATGACATGACTCAATTACATTACAGATTCTTCTCGGAATAAACATCGGGGTACAATACATAATATATACAAGTGAATACATTCCGAAGTTACAATTACATCAACAAAATATCCCATCAAAGTAAGGTATAGACCTTTAGTGCCAGACAATATCAAACATTGGAAAGTTTTCCATGATGATCTGGATATTAATAAATTTCTAGAATTGACAAGTGAATACTCTACTTGTGTTATTGATGAAGATGAAGCTATTGAAACATATTAGACTCCTTTATTCTCAGAAAATTCAATCGTTAATCATAATATCATTGAATAAAGGGAAATTTCATTCCCAAAGGTTGAGTTCCTCTTAAAAGGTTATTTTCAAAGGATGATACTTTATCAAATCCCACTTTCCAGTCTTCTGAAGAAAATGTTATCAGTTGTAATATTTGTACAGAAGTTGAGCCTAAAATGGTAAAAATTTCTAAATTTCTCTCAGGTGAATAAAGGAAAAGATACATTAAACTTTTAAAGGATTTTATAGATATATTTGCATGGTATTATGAATATTTGAATATATATGACACCAACATAATTCAACACAAGATCCCATTGAATCCTAATACCAAACCTTTCAGACAAAAACATAGGAGGATTAATCATGTTTTGCTACTAGTTATTGAGAAAGAGGTTAAGAAATATTAGATGCGAAGATTATTAATCCTCTTATATATTCTACTTGGATGTAAAATTTAGTTCTTATAGGTAAAAAAATGGTGAGATAGGGCTTTGTGTAGACTTTTGAAATTTGAACAAATCTTCTTTGAAAGATAACTATTAATTGCCAAAGATTTATCAAATTTTACAGAAAGTAGTTGGTGCTCAAAGTATTTCAATGATTGATGTATTTTCAGGCTACAATCATATTGCAGTACATCCATATGATAGAGAAAATACAGCCTTCACTACTCCTTGGGGAACATTCTATTAATCTCACACAGTGATCTAGGGACTAAACACAAGTCTCATCAAAGATTAATAACAATAAGTCATGAAAATGGTGTAATTGTGCTACAAAATGAGTAGCCACTCTGTATATTCACACAAAGAATGAGTAATACAATACAAGATCATGCTGCAAGCATGAATGACAAAGCAATTCAAATTCCCAAGGAGGTCATTCGAATTGAATGAGTGAGTCTAGCTTAACTGAATGTAAGCCACAATCAACACTCTAGTTAACCACTGATCAAAACCCTAATTGACTCAACTGAGCCCTAACTGAAGTCGGAGTGCAATAAATGTCTGATTCTAACTGAAATTAGGTCAGACACATGTCACAGCAAACCAACCAACAAGTGGTAGCACTTCAATGACTCCAATGAACCCCGATGAGGTTAAATGAATTGTAACTGAACATCAAAAGTGGTTCACGGGAGGATCTGATGATCCCCATCTGGACAAGCTTATCATGTTCACTTGTTAGGGAATCAATGAAGGCATTGAGTGTAGGCATCTTCCATCCAGAAGTTGTGAGCTTCCCCAAATAGAATGTAGAGACAAAAACTAAATAATCGGCTCCAAGTTTGGAGAGTATGGCAAGGATGAGTTGATCATCCTCTTTCTCCACTTTGCATTGCTTCAAAAGTAAGACAATGTGCTTGAACTTTATGAAAAAGTCATTCAAGGTCTCAAAATTGGAGGGCTGAAGAGACATCAATTCATTTTCGAGCTAGTAAACTCTCAAATCATCTTGCTTTCCATACAGGGCTTCCAATTTGTCCCAAATTCTTTTGGAGTCTTCAATCTCAAAAGATGGAAAATGATATCCCTAGAAACAGAGAGGCACAAGAATATGAATGCTTCATCCTTCTTGTTCAAGAATCTAGATTTGTCTATTGCAGAACTAGCCTCTTCTTCAGTGTCCATGGTGACCCTATAGAGTCCTCTAGAGTGAAGCTGGATCTCCATGTCTCCTTTCCATGAGTGGAAGTTGAACAGAGTGAAAATATCTACGGAAGAAGCCATCTGAATCTATTGGAGTGAATGCTTTCACTTGTCAAAAACCTAAAAATCACATCAAAAGGGGCAATGTAAGGTCAGACAGCCTGCACATTTTAGGATTTCATCACACCCAACATAGTCAATCAAGCAAGCTTGATCAACAAGTTATTTACTTGGGGTATTAAGTGGTAAGCCTTGGCTTCTGGTGCAATGCTGGAGTTTTTAGCTATTGTTCAATTTTCATGCAAGATCTATCAAAAACCTTGTTTTTAAGAGATCTGAGCTTCGTCCTACCGTGAGCTCTAATACCATATTTATCTCACACAGTGATATAGGGAATAAACACAAGTTTCATCAAATATTAATAACAATAAGTCATGAAAATGGTGTAATTGTGCTACAAAATGAGTAGCCGCTCTGTATATTCACACAAAGAATGAGTAATACAATACAAGATAATGCTGCAAGCATGAATGACAAAGTAATTCAAATTCCCAAGGAGGTCATTTGAATTGAATGAGTGAGTCTAGCTTAACTGAATGTAAGCCACAGTCAACACTCCAGTTAATCACTGATCAAAACCCTAATTGACTCAAATGAGCCCTAACTAAAGTCGTAGTGCAATAAATGACCGAGTCTAACTAAAAGTAGGTTAGACACATGTCACAACAAACCAACCAACAAGTGGTAGCGCTTCAATGACTCCAATGAACCCCGATGAGGTTAAATGAATTGTAACTGAACATTAAAAGTGGTTCATTAGAGGAATTTTGAGGTCTAAAATGGGCCTCCTAAGGAAAATAATAAAATAATATTTATTAATTTTTGGAGGAAAAAAGAAAAAAATACTTTTTGTGTACGTATTTTTGACATATCTCCCTGTTTTTTTACTCAAATTTCGATTGGGAGAGCTTGTTGGATACGGAATTTGATTCCTCATCCAATGAGTACCCACACTGTATACTTTTGATAGACCCTACTACCCCAAAAACAAGAAATACCAGAAAAATGTGATGATGATGTCATCATCACATTTTTTCAGGTATTTCTTGTTTTTGGGGTAGCAGGGTCCATCATCACATTTTTTCAGGTATTTCTTTTTTTTTTTGGTAGAAGGGTCCATCAAAAGTATGCAGTGTGAGTGCTATTTCTATGTGGAATCAAATTCCGCATCCAACGAGCTCTCTCGATCGAAATTTGAGTAAAAATACAGGGAGATATGTCGAAAATACGAACAAAAAAAGTAGCTTTTTTATGACAAATATGTCAATTCAACCATTATGGTTGACTCATTTTATTATAATTCTATTGGTTCTTGAATTCCAACTCACAAGAGCTTACTGTTGGTGCATTTTCTTATAAGGCCCATTTTAGACCCCAAATTTCCTCTAATGGGAGGCGCCTCTATTGACTCCAGTTCATTAAATAATCAATAAATAATCAATTTAATGAAGGAGGTCACCTTCACTGCTCTGTTTAACTGATTGTAACCATCAGTTAGCAATATGGGGGCATTAATGACACTCATATCACCCCCGGAGTGCTCCAGTTAGCCTCCCTGAATGTAGGAGAAGGCTAAGTTAGCCTCCTTGACTGAAGGTAGGCGTGGGTGTGATCTAGCTGATGTCATCTAGTGCTCCTATGATGTCAATTAAGTCAATAATACTTAGGACAGTGGTTTAACTAGGCCAAATTGACCAAAAAGAGTGTGTATGGTGGTAAATGGCTCCAACACATTCATGTATGAGAAGATCCATTTTGGTCTTATGAATGTTGGGGAAACTTTTCAGAGAGCTATGGATATAGATTTTGTTAGAGAAAAGGAGAAATATGGAGTAATATATCTGAATGATATAACAGTTTTTTCTAAAACTGATCACGCTCATATAAAACATCTTAAACAAACATTCCTTAAATGTAGAACATTTGAATTGTCAATGAATCCTAAAAAATATCATTTTTCCATGCAAGAAGGAAGGCTTTTAGGGAATATAGTTTCAGTTGATGGAATCTGGATAGATACTGAATGTGTTGAAGCTATTTTAAATATCAATATTCCTAGAAACAAGAGGGACATTCGGTCTTTTATTGGTAAGATAAAATTTTTAAGATGGTTTATTCGGAATTTGGCAGAAATCATTAAGGAAAGCACAATTATGTTAAAGAAGTATCAAGAGGTTAAATGGACAGTTGAAGATTAAATCATCAATTGAAAGGATAAAACAAGCTCTCACTGAATCCCCATTGTTGGTAAGCCCGTATTTTTCAAAAGAATTCTTTACTTTTTCCTTTGCTTATGAAAATAGCATAAAATTTGTACTTCTAAAAAAAAAATTATAAGGTCTCGAACAACCTATTTCTTTTTTCAGTAATACCTTGAGGGATTCTAAACTTAAGTATTGTATGCTAGAAAAACAGGCATGTTATATAGTTAAAGACCTTATATTCTTCATAATCTATTTGTTGCATTCAAAAAATTAAGCATATGTACCCAATGCAGCAGTTAAGGATATTCTTACACAACCTGATAGTGAAGGGAAAAGAGGGTGTTGGATAGCAAAATTTATGGAGTATGATGTTGTAATCAGACCGACTAAATTGATTAAAGGCTAGGGTTTATCTAAATGCATTGAAGATTCAAATTTTCAATATTTATGACTTCATTTGGTGGAAGATCAGTCAGTACAAGAAATTTTACCAGCATAACAAAATAAAGAACAGATCCATGAGAAATATGTTGATTCCTCGTGGTATGGTAACATAGTTTATTTTCTGCTCTATTTACAATGTCCTCCTAATTTGACTAAAAGCGAATGTAGATCATTAAAGATCTGAGCCATGAAGTATGTTTTGATTGATAAAATATTATCTGGAAAGACCCTGGAAGATTGTTATTCAAATGTTTGGATAGGCTTGAGGTTAATTCGGTTACTATAGAATTGCATGGGGGTGCATGTGGAGGTCACGGGTATTGGAAAGCAACATCATACAAAATTTTAAGACAAGGCTATTATTGGCCTACCCTTTTTAATGATGTTTATTCTCAGGTGAAGGCCCGTATGGAATGTCAAAATTTTGCAGGAAGCAAAAATTGCAATCTCTACCTTTAAAACCCATCACAAGTAACTTTCCTTTTCAAAAGTGGGGTTTATATTTTCTAGGAGAGATTCATCCTCCTTCAAGTGGCCAACATAGGTGCATTTTAATGGCCACTGATTTCTTTACTATGTGGGTGGAATAAATTCCCTTAAGGAAAGAAACAAATAAAGTCATCATCAATTTTCAACAGGAAAATATCTTGAGCATATTTGGATTCCCTAGGGATTTGGTTACTGATAATGCTCCAACATTTAAGTCTAAATCCATTATCAGTTATTATGAAGGAAATGAAATCATACTAAAGAACTCGACACCCTATTATCCACAAGGAAATGGTTTGGCAGAGTCTATAAATAAAAATATTATCAGGAGTATTAAAAAGATGTTATATAAAAAAACGGGGATTGGGATACATGTTAAAGTATTCCCTTTGGGTAGATTGAGTGAGTACAAAAACAACCACCGCCACTTCTCATTTCCAACTTGTTCATGGTAGTGATGCAATATTTCCTATACAACTAAGTTTCCAATAATAAAATGGTTGCAGTACATAAAAGAATAACTGTAATACCCCGATTTTGACCCCATTTGCATTTAAATAAAATGATGTAAATAATCATGGTGTGGAGCTAGGAAAAACACCCATCATTGATTTAGTGTTTATGTTTCGGCAATTATGGCTGAGCCGATGGTATATTTTTTTATGCTAGCTAAACATTAAAAAGTTGGACATCATGTTAAATTGCAATTTTAATTAAAACCCACAGTCGGCTATGTCAACGCAACTAAATGAGATGGGGGCATGATTTTTCCTAAGGATGAGGGAGTAGGGGATTGGAAGAGTGGGGAAATTCGAATTGGGCAGAGCCCCACTTTGGGAAAAACGTTTTTTGAATTTATTGAGAAAGAAAACACCAAAAACGGTCACTTTTCCCTCATGTGGCAACATTTCACCTTCCCTCATGATTTGGATTAGAAATTTTTTTGGAAAACACAATTGGGAATTCACACAAGAGCCATCAAGAAGAAACGATTCTGAGTCTGAACCTTTCTAAAATTTCTCCTGTCCGGCGATCGGAATCCTTCACGTTTTGGTTTTTGTGTTCTGATGTTTCCTGTGTTCTGAAATTTTGTTCTCTCTCACGTTTTCTCCTGTTTGTTAGTTGCTTTCCTGAATATGATTTCCATCAATCCAATTTGGTGTCTTTCTTTTGAAACACCAGCAATCGTTCTGGCATTGACAATGTGCAAAAATTTGTAAAATACTATGTGTGTATGTAATACCTGGAATTTTCTACATTTTGATTAATCCCAGGACTGAGATCACTGTGTGTGCATCCATGTTTGGCATTTGAATTGATTGAAGGAATTGGAATAGAGTATAGACTTTCTTGATAAACCTAGAGTGTGAAGAACCTCACAAACCAATATAGAAGGCTGGTTTTCTTCTTTGCATGCCCTGAATAGCACTAGAAGGGAAGGAATGGCTTGAGGGAATATGTAGCAGAGAAGGGAATGCTTCCTTGTGTTGGGTGTGTAATTTTTTATAAATCAGCCTAGATCTAGCATGGGTGTTCATAGCTCTGGGGTTGAGCTTACTAGCTTAGCAGTCAATCTTTCCAACTCCTTGACGGCTTGATAAACCCAACTTGAAGGATGGCTTGGATGGTAGCCTGATAAACCCATATGTTGGCTTAGGTGTGTCTCAGGTGAATTTGGCGAAGTGTAAACCACTTCTTGTGTAATTCTAATAAACCCAACTGTGTTGGCTTGACTAAATTTTAATTGTATCCCTGGCTATGGGTGAAGACTGCTAGTGTTCCTTATTCTTTAGGGAAGATCATGCCCAGATCAGGGGTGGCAATGTTGATGAGAGATTAAAGAGGACAATGGCCTATGGTTGGGTGGAACATTGCAGTGACATAGCTGGTTGCGGGACGAGCTTCTTTCAAAGATAAGTACTCTTGTATATTTAAGTTCTGCAACTGTATTTGTTTATGAATTATTATGAAATTATCATGAACATGTTGAATGAATTATTTGCTTCCGTTGTATACATCATGTACATTTCATTATGCATCTGTGTATTTCTATGTTTTTATAAAATGCATTATTATATTATGTTCATGGGGATTAGTTTTCCCAATTTGTTAGATGTTAGTTGCGTCCTCTTTGCTGAGTAAGGGTTGGGGACGTCACAAGAACCAAATGAGGTAAGTAGAAGGATGTTTCAGATAATTCAATTCCAATAAGAAAGAGAAGCTCTAATAGAAATGGTTGAGATTTATAAAAGGAAAGTCAAAGAAAGATTTGATAAAAGGGCCAAAGAATAAAATTTCCTAGTGAATGATATGGTACTCAGATGGGATGCACGCAGAGAGGAAAAGGGAAAACATGGAAAGTTTGATAACTTATGGTTTGGACCTTTTAAAATTGTTAAAATTCAAAGAAACAATACCTTTCTACTGCAAAACTTAGAAGGTGAGGAAATTCCAAGCCCCTATTAATGGGATTTTTCTCAAACAATTTTACACGTTTTAAGATCAGAGAAAACCACACTTCATTGTATATACCAGTATTGTTTTCAAAATTTGAATAAGGACTCTAGCTCACTGGTTGTATAAGATGTATAGTTTGATTAATTTGCAATAATGTTCAATTTCAGTCAAAGACATATGGTACGCACTTTCTTGAAGTCTCAAAGGGAGAACCTCATCCCCAAATGGAGCTAGAAAGTTGGTACTAGAGTTGTAGCCCTAGGTTTGTTGTATAGTCTTAGGAAAATTTTATGTTGTTTTTGTAACCCTAATATATTATGCAATCTTATGTATTTTGTTAATATTATAAGTTAAATTGTTGACTCATGATTTTATTAAAGTCCATACATATATGCCTTCATTATATATTACATTGTTTTAGATTGTTTTAATATGTTAATAATATAAAGTATATGCTAGTATAAATACTAACATTCCAGCAGCGATTATTAAACTTTGGATAAGTTAAACATTGCCATAATGTCAAAAGAGTTTCATGAATTTTGATAGTTATGATTGACCTTGTAAACTGTGAAATGGAGGAAAGATGTGGATCAAGCTCAAAACAATGTACCTATTTGTATCATCATATGAGTTGACAGAATGAGATATATCATTAATGAGAATGGTTTTCGTGGAAGTACCAAATTGTTGCATATCAATTATTTCATAACACTTGGTATTAGCAGATGAACATGTATTTGCAGGTTTGAAGTTTGCAGTTCCAGTTTACCATCGTTTCTATGAAGAAAATGAGTGATAAACTGCATAGGTTTGAGCCAGTTGACATGCAATGGGATGAAGAATATCTAAAATGTGCATAGTTGCTGAAAGATGCAGGTTGCTTTACCTTTTTCAAAAATATTACAAGGTATAATGTGGAAGCCTCTAGGGAATTTTCCAAAAGGGTCACGGGTATAAGGGTTGATTTCATTAGTTTTAGCTTTGAGGTTTCATAACATTCAATCGCAGAAGCTACTGCATTATCCATGGATAGAGATAAATGGTTTAAAAAATTCCCATTTGAAGTTGATGTAGGTTTATTTCTTTTGTCAGTCCATGAAACCCTAGACTGGAACACAGGAATTCACAGAGATCCTTTTAAGGAGGAATGCCGATAGATATTGAGCATTATTCAGCAATATATCACCTATGAGGGTCATTTTGCAATGGTTATTAGGTATCACCTATGTTTTCTTCTTCATGTAGCAGGAGTATCAAGGTTGAACCTACCCTTCTACCCGCTGAAAATTTTATCAAAAATGGCAGTATGGGTAAAAAATCATTCAAACCACTCTCCTCACATTCTTTTTCATCATGGTTTAATAAAATTGTTGATTGATAAGGAATTGGAAAAGAAAGAATGGACTTGGTCTCACTTTCTATTCTGGTCTGGTTTTAAAGTTGAAAGGATGACTAATACAGAGTTTCAAGAAGGGAAAGAAACTCCAATGAAATTGAGTTATAGCAAAAGAAAAAAATGTATCTAAAGTGAAGCAAGGGTTTGAAGATATGAAGGTTGTTTCAAATTTGTAAACGCAAAAGTCAATTCAGATGCAGAGGAAATGGAAATGAGTTCTAGTACCCTAGGTTTTCTAGAGGAAGATTCGGTTGTGGAGATCATGGGAACAATGAGCATTATAAAGCTTGATATTCCAGTTATTAATAAGACCTATGCTCATGTTAGGAGTGTTGAAACAGTTAGGTGGCGGCCTAAGACTAGGCCTACAAATAAAATTCATCTAAATATGAAGAAGATTCTTAACCCTATGCTTCAAGAAGAAAAGATTATCGATATTGAAGAATCTTACATTGAACAAGACACTGAGAATCTTATAGTGAATAAAGACACTCTGTCTATAAGGATTGAAGGTATGCTATCTAAATCCCTTGAAAGTATTAAATAAAACATTAGATCGATTCTCGATGTATCAGTGAAGAAATTCATAGATAAGGGTAAAGAGGTCATGTTTGTATTGAGAAAAGGTACAGTAATAAAACACTCATGTGAAGAATAAGATATGGAATGTGTCCAGGCTCTAAATCTTAAAGGTTCAGTTGAAGAGCATAGGATCCCATTACCTGAAATTTTAGTAGAGAAACATATAAGAAAAGAGATAGAATATTTGCATGAAATTATGCATAATAGAGAAGAACCATAGATTACAAGCCTTAGTAAATATCTTCATCATTATAAGGCTCAAAACTCACATCTAAATCAACTTAATGACAATATTTTGACTACCAATCACATGATCAGACAAAACCTTGATTAAATAAATGCAAACTATGCATATTTGGTTCAGTTTACTAAGGAAGTAGTTAAGAGGAGGAAGATGGACTAAGAAGCAAATTCAAAATCACTCAAACGTAACTAGGAATTACAAGAAAAGGATCCAGCTATAGAGGAGGAGCTCAGTCGACTTTGGAGGATATCCCAGGTGTTAGATGGTCTATATATGCTCGCAGAGTATGCTCGCAAGCTATGACATGATGTTAAAGATAAGTTGTGATGATATTTAAACATTTTAGCTAGAAAATTTTTGAATACAATCTATTTTAAATTTGGTTGTTTAGGTGGAAACATGTCATTTGCATTTAAATATCCTTTGCTGATTTAATTAACAATCTCTATTTTTCAACTATTTCGATCCTATATTTTTGGATCTATAACCGGTTTCTAGAAGGTTTTATTTTGTATAAATACATAAGTATAAGGTATGAAAAAGGGTTGGTAATAACGGAGAATCGGATAGGGGTATCTAGCATATTAATAAGTCTGAAACTTCTTTTGAAGCCTGTAAGTATATTTTGAAATTGTATGGAGGATAGAATATCTATTATTATCCACTTTGACTTATAATTAAATACAAATACATGTCAATTTTTTTGATAGAGTTATGTTTTGATTCTTACAAATGATAGTGTTTCTATGTTTTGTTTCTCATTACCAATCTTATGTATTTCTATCTCTTTAATCTAGAATGTTTTTCTGTCTAAAAGTATTTGCATTTTCTATATGTATCAACTGTTTGTTGTCACATGAATAATTCTCAAAATTGGCTCATGTATGTCCATTGTGTGTATTCTTTATACTTTTACATCATCCTTGTTATTATTTCTTGCATGTACTTATTGGTAATTGTTTTATGCCTAATCACTATACTAGTCTATCCACCCTTTTTTATTTCTTTCATGTTATTATACACCATAAAATCAAAGATTCAAAACCTAGACCTTTATTTATACCCTATGAGATGCATGGGCTTTGTACCATTGTAGTCTAGTACAAACTCCAGTACTAACATCTTATGGCACCATTGTCGGGGACGGAGAGATGAAAGTATATCTTCCCTATGTATTCTTTAGTTTTATTTTGGAAGGTGAACAAAATCCGAAATCTTGAAGACTACACTTTCACCAGTAGTCAACAATTATTAAAGTGGCTTCCAAGAGAACAGGAAATAGGGGGAATCATTCATCTCCTTTGCATCCAGCAATTTCAAATCCAGAGAGATTGTTGAGGGAATCTAGGCAAAGACTAAATTCTACAGCAGAAAGTAGTCAAGATACATCAGTTTCTTAGTCATTAGGTGAATTTATACATCATCCTTCTTCTTCAAACTTACCCACAATCGAAGAAGACAAAGCGAAGGAATATTTATTCATATTAATTCCAGAATTCCAGAATCCTAGTCAGGTTGATAACTTTATAGTTTATACAAATCCTCTGTTAGCTGAAAATATAAAACAAGAAATCTTGGGTTCAAAATAGTTTGACTATTCAAATTCTTTACTATCACCTTACACACCTTTGACTAGTCAAATTCATATTAATTAAATAGGTATCAAAATATCATCTCTTTAACATACACAACCATTTTCTATATCAGTCCAATAACCCTTAGCTCAAAATACTACAGATATGGCATCCCAACCTCCTAATAGGATGGATTCTTGTGGAAATTGAACCCAAGTGATATAACAATAACACTCACAAAATTGCTAATCAAACATGCAAAATTCACACCAAAGGAGACTGAAATTGGAGCATAACACTAATCTGTATTGAGTAAGTGTATAATAGCCAAACTTATGAAGTAATAGGATGGTCAAATATATAATTACATGAGTGGTTTGAAAGCATAAGGATGCTATTTTAATTGGTAAAAAATAAGTCTTACCAAAACTAGTCAAATCCCCCATAAGTGCATAAAGCAGTTTCCAACTCTATGAAGATGCTCATGAATTTTCTAAAGAAAGTGGGAAAGATTAAGAGTGATGGAAATACAATTTTTTCATGCTTTTAATTGGAGGAAAAGAGGGAATATGTTGTGGGAAAAAAACAAGGTAGTTACACCTAGACTAGCTTTTCCTTTTGCCTTAAAATTGTTGTAAAGCAAGGCAGCTTTCACAAAAAGAAGAATTGTGCTTTAGTAACTAGGAATAAAAGAATACTTGCTAAGATTTGTTTCCAGGATGTTTCCCAAGTGCTCCATGACCCATTTTTATCATGTGTTGACTTCTAGGACATGTGGAAGACAACTAGCATAGAATGGAATCTAGGAATCTAGGTAATAAGAAAAAAATGATTAATTAATGTCAAATGTAGGTAACTATGGGTTGATTGTTCTGATACCACCCCTTAAGCCTAAATTTATGAGTAAATATCAAAAAAATATAGGGCCTAGAAACAAGTCTTAGTCACCCTTTACATACTTCTTGTCCATACAACCAAGGAAAGAGGAAAAACCCTAGTGGGAAAAATCCTCCCTTAAACATGGACATGAAATAAAATTTGGAAATCTTGTCATCAATCATGCTTCACAGCATGCTCAGCAATATCCAGTAGTGATTTTATATTGTTGAAGGTATTCTCACAAAAAACTTTGGTGAATATGTCTGCTACTTGTTCTGAAGATGCCAGAAGAGTAGAACAATGGTACCATCATGCATAAGCTCTCTGATTTGATGTGGTGCATATGGATCTTAATGTCCTTGGTTCGCTATATTTGAGCTGGATCATTGTAGATTCGAATGGTCCTCTAATTATCAGAGTAGATAATAGTTGAAAACTCTGATTCAAAGCCACATTCTCCAAGTATCCCCTGCAACCATAAACATTGAGTTGCTGCATTTACAACTCCTCTATACTCTGCTTCTGTAGATGAGAGTGCTATGGTACTCTGCTTCTTATTTGACAAGTTGATTGGTCCTTATGTAATCATGAAAACATATCCTGATGTATACTTTTGATCTATGTTGTCACCTGCCCAATCACTGTCAGTAAATCCAATCAAATCAAGATTAGATTTTGCTTTTTAGAAGATCCCGTGAGTTCTTATTCCTTGAACAAAGTTTAGGATCCTCTTGGATACTCTCCAGTGGATATCATGAGGATGATCCATGTATCTCAAAGTAACATTAATTGCAAAATATAAATCAGGTCGAGTGTGTGTAAGATAAAGCATACACCCAATCAACTGCCTATACAGTGTATTATTTTCCATAGGAGAAGAACCTACTTCTTCAAGCTTAACTCCCGAAAGGAATGGAGTCTTGCTTGGCTTGCAATATTTCATGTTGAACTTGATTAGAAAATCTGAAGCATACTTGGACTGATGTAATTTTATTCCATGTTGGGATTGATCAATTTCTAGACCCAATAATTGGCTCAACAATCCCAAATCTGTTATGGAAAATGCATGGTTCATTACATCCTTTAAGGAGGAAATCCCTTTCTTTGAACTTCCTGTAATCAGTAGGCCATACACATATAAAACAATAATCATCAAAGAACCATGAATCAGCTTCAAATAAACATCCATATCATACTTGCAATGAACAAAACTCAGTGACAACAAAAATCCATCAATTTTGGCATACCAAGCCCTGGGGACTTGCTTGAGCTCGTACAATGATTTCTTTAACCTGCACACTAAATATGGATTAGAAAAAAACCCTTCAGGTTTATTCATGTAAATATATTCAGTTATATCTCCATTTATTAAATCACACTTCACATCCATGTGATGTACTTCCTACTACTTTGAAGATGCAATGGCTAGAGCTAGGCTTATGGAGTCCATCTTTTCCACTGGTGCAAAGGTTTCATTGTAGTAAATACCATGTAATTGTGAGTAGCCCTTGGATACAAATATTTGATTATATTTCAAAGGTTAACCATCAGCAGAAAACTTAGTCTTGAAGACCCACTTACACTGAACTAGCTTCCTCCATGGGGGAAGATCAACCAGTTCCCAAGTCTTGTTCTTCTTGGAGCGAGCTGAATTCTTCTTTCATGGATGTTTTTCATATTGGATAATGTGCTGCATATTCATATGTCTATGCATATGATTCCACCATCAGTTATAACTTCTCATTAAATAGAGGATCTTTCACACAAAGGGCATTCTCAAATTGAGATCTAGTCCTCCTAGTGTCATTAGGATTTCCAGCTAGTTCCCCAACTGCATGAATGGTATTTGCTGCCCATTTTGGTCTTTTATGACTGTTAGGATATGAAATTAAATCATAATTATCAGACATATTAGAATAAGCAAAATCAATATTCTCTTCACTTACAATCAATGGTTCTGGTGATGAAGAGGACTCTCCAACTTCAACTGTTGATAAAGGCTCTTCTTCAAACAAAACACTTCTTTCAATGAAAGATTTGTTAGTGCTCAAGTTGATCAGCTTCTTCCCTTTTGAATCCTTGAAATACCCAATAAATAGGGACTCTTGGATTTATGGTTGCAAATCCTTCCTCTTTTAAGTTGGAATTCTAGCCCAAGCCTTTGAGCCAAAAATCCTGAAATGGGTTACATATGGCTTGTTCCCACTCCAAGATTCAAAAAGAGTAATACCATAAATATGCTTATGAGACACCCTATTTTGGATGTAGGATGCACATTTTATAGCCTTGGCCCAAAACTTTGGAGGAAAATTCTTAGCCTCCATCATGCAGGTTGCCATCTCTTTCAGTGATCTGTTCTTTCTCTCAACAATAGCATTTTGTTGTGGTGTGTAAGGGATCGAATGATGGATATGGATACCTACATATTTGAAATATGGAATGAATTTAGACTTGGCATATTCACCACCATTTTCGAATCTGAGGATCTTGATTCTTCTCCCAGACCGGTTCTCAACCAAGGCTCGAAATACCCTAAAGAGGTCAAAAACTTCATACTTGTGCTTTAGGAAATAGACCCAACAGAATCTGGAAAAGTCATATATGAAGGTGAGTGCATATTTGTCTTGACTCATGGAAATATGAGAGAATGGACCAGCAATATCACTGTGGATCAACTCAAGAGGTGCAAACGTTCTCTCATACTTGTGCTCTGGGTGTTTTCCTAGGATACAACCTTGACAAACACCCTTAGAAAACTTGGTCTTTGGTAACCCTGTGACCATATATTTTTCACACAATTTAGAAAGATACTTATAGTTTATATGGCCATATATTTCATGCCAAATATTGCTTGCTTCATTAGAATGAATCAGAAGAGCAGAGGGGTTTGAGTAGGGTAGAAAATGGGAAAACTTGTATACCTTCGAAGTGTGATCAACAACACCTTTTTCTATGACTTTACCATTCGAAATATCTGTGATTTCAACATCATCGGGGGAGAACATGACCTTATTTGGAGACTCAATGTGATTCATCTGATACATTGAAAATAGATTAGAGGAAAACCTGGAACATACAACACATTATTGAAATTGCCATGGTCAAGATCAATCCTACCCTTCCCCAAACTATCAGTGAGAGATTCATCTCCCAAAAATATTGGTGGACCTTTCTACATTTCAAGAGAGGAGAATGTATCCCTTGTCGAAACCATATGTATGGAAGCTCTAGAATCAATGATGAAGCTAGGTGAGCTTGATGTGCTAGCAACCAAGGCATGTACTCTCTCTCTGTCTTATGAATTTGATCCTCCTTCCCTCTTCTTTGAGAAATCAGGAAGGGAGATTTTATTCTTCTCCAGGAGTTGGGTCAACATGTCAATTTGTTTCTTCATATAAGAGCTCTCAATATGATAGCCCTTACTGCAGTACGCGCACTTGATCATTTCTCCTTTATTCTTCTTCTTGTAGGAGTTCTTCTTGGATCCTTGGGGCTCCTCTTGAGACTTTGACTTATCTCTCTTTTGCTTAGGTGGATTTTTAGATTTTTTCTTTCCTTTTGAATCCATCCTTGAATCTCCAGAAAACAAATCTTTTTCTTTAGAAGGTTTGATGGTGCCCATCATCACCAACTTATCTTACTCATGGGTGAGGGATTCCACAAACTCTACAAGCTTAGGCATCTTCCACACTTGTGCTATCAACTTGGTGGAATGGAAGGTTGAAACAAACACTGAGTAGTCAAGACCAAGCTTAGAGAGTATGGACAAGACTATTTTCTCTTCCTTCTTTTTGATCCCACATTGTTTTAGCTGCAAAACGAGGGCCTTAAATTTGGAAAAGTAGAGTTGCAATGATTCGAAGCTAGTGGGACTCAAGGAGATCAGCTCATTCTCGATTTTATGTCCTCTCATCTCATATATCTTTCTAAAATATCTACAATATTATCCCAAAACTGATTATGTGATGTCAATCCATCAAGCTGGAAGAGGAGGTCACTTGAAATGCTTAGACACAAAATACCATAGGCCTCATCCCTCCTATTGTGCCGTTTAATTTTCTCTACAGTTGCATTGGGTTCTTCCTTGGTTTCCATGGTGACCCTATAGATACCTTTTTCTCTAAAAAATATATCCATCTCATCTTTCCATTCAAATAAATTGAATGGAGTCAAGATGATCTTCTGAGATTGGTCCATAGCTCAGCAACTGTGCCCTCTAGTCAGCAGAATGCACTCCCAGTCAAGATGTTGAACCTGCAATAACAATATGGAAGGAGATAAATTGATATACAAAGGCTCTAATACCATGTGTAAATTGAACCCAAGTGATAGAACAATAACACTCACAAAATTGCTAATCAAACATGCAAAATTCACACCAAAGGAGACTGAAATTGGAGCATAATACTAATCTGTATTGAGTAAGTGTACAATATCCAACCTTATGAAGTAATAGGATGATTAAATATATAATTACATGTGTGTTTTGAAATCATAAGGATGCTATTCGAATTGGTCAAAAAGCAGGCTTACCAAAACTAGTCAAATCCCCCATAGGTGCATAAAGAAGTTTCCAAATCTATGAAGATGCTCACAAATTTGCTAAAGAAAGTGGGAAATATAAAGAGTGATCGAAATACAACTCATTAATTCTTTTAATTGGAGAAAAAGAGGGAGTATGATGTGGTAAAAAAAAAGTAGTTACACCTAGACTAGCTTTTCTATTTGCCTTAAAACTATTGTAAAGCAAGGAAGCTTTCAGAAAAAAGAAGAAATACGCTTTAGTAACCAGGAATAAAAGCATACTTGCTAAAATTGGTTTCTAGGATGTTTCCCAAGTGCTCCATGACCCAGTTTTAGCATGTGTTGACTTCTATGACATGTGGAAGACAACTAGCATAGAATGGAATCTAGGAATCTAGGTAATAAGACAAAAATGATTAATTAATGTCAAATGTAGGTAACTATGGGTTGATTATTCTAACAATTCTATAGTAGATACTAGATATTCTCCTCTAGTATTACCCCAACCTCTGAATGCTCTTCCTGGTGGATATTATCATAAGTATCTTCCAATATTTAATGGTCAGGGAGAGGTTACAGCAAGAGAACATTGGAATTCCTATTTTAGCTATGCCAATAACCAAAACATAGAACACCAAGATGTATGGATGTGAATATTTGTTCAAATCTTAGATGGAGAAGTAAGGATGTGGTTTAGAGAGTTGTTCCCAAACTCAATTGATGGGATAAATGCTTTAGAAGAAGTATTTATGAGGAAGCAAGGAGATACTAAGGACTATCTCTATTATATTAATGAGTTTGGAGCTTTAAACAGAAAACATTGGGAATTTGTCACTTATTTTACTAAACATTTTAATAAAATGTATAGTAAAATCCCTGCAGAAAAAAATCCTACTAAAACATCTGCAAAGTTAACCTATGCAAATTCTTTTGATGTTGTTTTTTCTCTTTTGTTGAGGGAAAGAAGATCCAATACCTTAGTAAACATGCAAGAAGTAGCCTTAGAGGTGGAATCAAATTTTATGGTAGCCAATAAATTGAAAAGTAAATCATATTATCATGGGGAAGACAAGAAAAAGAAAAAAGAATTGTCACCATCTACTTCAAGGACAAAAACAACGGATAGTAAAATGGATGATATGACTAAACTCATTAAGACTCTATATGCATAAATCAGTAGGTTGGAAATGGAAAACAAAAATCAAAACAAACCTGTTCAATATAATGATAATAAAAATTCAAACCAATTTAGAAGGCCCGTTAATCCTAGGTTTCTGCCTAGAGACAAAGAATAATGAATACCAGAAAATACAGCCTCCCAGCCTCCTCACCCCACATTAGAATGGTGGAAGAGAGTCTATTGGAAACTTCATGAAATATTGGAGTTGCTTCATACCTTTTCCCTTTCATTAATAAAAAATACTACGCTATCGCCTCTCCATTGATGAAATTTCTCATTTATTTTTCACAATACTGACATATTTTCATGAAATTTTGGTTGATGTGATAGCATTCCGAGAAGGGGAATCTAGTGACTAGATTGTGGGTTCATATAAATGTAGTATTATTACATTTGGTGTGATATTTTTTGAGGAAAAACTACCTTCTACGGTGACTTTTAACTATCTTCCCATTCCTTTCAAACGTTGACTAGAATCTCTTCTTTTCAATGCGACATATAGACAAGCTTCAATTTTAGAAATTCCTTTACCTTAACACGTTTTCGACATACAACCTATTTTTCATGCACTGGATCGACATAATTGTTTCACACCCACTGCAACGTATCAACGAAATATTGTATTTTCTTGCACAGTGTCACTGTGTAACGAAGTCTTGGACTTTCCTACACAATGTGTTGGTGGAAAGTCTATTTTATTGGCTTAGCATGTCGACTAAAAACCAAGTTTTGTGATGCCCAAACCTTATGTTATAAAAACTCCTCATATCCCAATATGATTCATGAACCAATCCTTAGATGAATCTTATTACATTTGGAAGGAGAAACCATGGTTTCGAAGGGAATGAAAAAAAAATGGAGGGGACCCCATTATCTCTTAGGGGGGTAATGGGAAAGGAAGTTGTGAGTGAAATAGAGTGTTATACTTCTAAAGAGTCAATGAGAATTCCATATGTGTTCCTACTTAGGTGTCTCTACTTAGACATCAAAGAACAATACGTATACAAGAAAGTTTTCAAGAGGGATTAGGAAGATTAATATGTTGAAGCTTCGTTGTTGGAAATGATGAAATATTTCTAATTACATAACTACTCATCTAACTTGGAAGCTAGAATTTGTATATACAATATACAAGGGAAGGATTTGATATGCTGGGGCCAATTGATATTGGTAAAAATAATCAATGGAATCAAGCTTTCTTGGATTTAGTTCATGAAATATTTTTCAACATAAATATCTCTCCAAGTATTATTATGACAAGAAAATGAAAGAGTTATTTTAACTCAAATGGGTGAGAATGGCTATGGAGGAGTATGAGAAAGTGTTTCTATAGTTGTTAAGGTATGTTGAACACATTTAATATGAGAAGGTAAATACAAAGGGATTCATAAATGGCTTACCTTCATTCTACAAGGATAAGATTCAATTTAATGAACCTAAGACTCTTGAAGAAACACTTAGGAAGGATAAATTCCCATTATATCATAATAGAGGTAGATCAAATGTTTAGAACTCTTGGAGGATAAGAAGAAGCAAAAATAACATCAAAGGAAGAAAAGTTTCCAACCTCCTTTCTTTAGAAGCAACTCTAACACTTTTTATTAGAGTCGTCCAACTCAAAGTGGATTCAAGATGTTTAATTCCTCAGGGGAAAGGGAGATAAAATCAATTAAATGTTAGGGGATGTGGATAATAACATAGGTATATATATTTCCAATAATTCAAAGTAATAACGAGGACTATGTACAACATTCAAGAACCTTCTATAGTGGATGATGTAGTAAGAAACCTTCCTTGAATTTATGCAACTTTGTGTAATCATCAAGTAGACCATCAAACAAACATAGTTGAACGTAAGATTGAGAAGTAACATGTTACAATTTCATATGAAGAGAATCAAGCATAATAAATCATGGTTGGCTCAGTTGGAAATTATTGGAACAAAAAGGAATATTAGTGAATTAGTAAAGGGTTGTCCATTATATGTGAATTAACTGCATACTTTTGTAGATCTAAACATATTGCCACTTGGCTCTTATGATGTTATCATTGTAATAAATTATATAGATTCATAACATGTTGTATAATATTATTATAACAATACTTTTATTTGTCTTGATGAGAAAGGAAATGAAAGGATAGTGAAAGGAATTCCAAGGCCAGTCTCTATAAGGGAAATTACATCTTTGCAATAGAAGAAATGCTTAAGAAAAGGGCATCAATTTTATGCAACACATGTGGAATAAAGTACAAAAGAAAAAGGCCCAAGTGTTTTGGACTTTCCAATATAGCAAAAATTTTCACACGTGTTTGAAGTACCTAGAAAACCACAAAAAAGGGGCATTGACTTTTCTATTGGTTTGGTGGCTAGAGCTACCCTAGTTCCTAAGAATCCATGTAGAATGAGTACACTGAGATAGGAAGAGATGCAAATGTAATTAGAAGAATTTTTAAACAAGGGTTATACATGCACACATTTCTCTCATTAACAGCACCAATACTTTTTGAAAACAAAAAATATGGAACTTTGATCCTATGTATTGAATTTTGATAGCTAAATAAAATCACTATGAGAAATAAATATCCTCTACAAAGAATTGATTATTTATTTGATAAACTAAGGAAAGAAAACATATTTTCAAAGACAGGCTTGAGGTTAGGCTACCATTAAGCATGGATAAAGGCTTAATATATCAATAAAAAAAACTTTTAGATGGAGAAATGGACACTAAGAATTTTACTAGTACCATTTGGTTTGATGAAAACAATGTGCCTAATGAATGGAATATTTACATCATATTTGGAAAGTTTGTGATTGTACTCGTGATGATATTATCATTTACTCAAAATCAAAGGAACAACATTAAGAGAATTTGATGTGAGTATTATGAGTGCTAAGAGAACACGAACTCTATGCTAAACTGATCAAGTGTTCCTTCTATCCAAGGAAAATTAATTCTTTGGGACATATTATTTCCAAGGAAGATATAGAAGTGGATCCAAAGAATATAGAGGTAATTGTTACTGGAAATACTCACCTTCGGTGGGAAGAAGTTTTTTCCCTATCCTAAAACACTCAAAGATAGAACAAAGGAGTCACAACAACTAAAAGCACTTCCCCTAAGATCAAATAGCTGTTTGGAATAAACTCTTTTACCTGTCACAGACTGTAATAGGCTGGCCTTTGGAGTGCTTGGTCTCCATAGATTAACCTACAAAAACACACAAAAAGCATATAGAATATTAAAGTACCAAGTCCAATCTATGATCTTATGTTGATGACTAAGGAGTTCAACAATGAAAGAAGTGATTCATACACAATATCATTCATGGGAAAGGAACATTTATTTGCATAAATGAAATAGACAAAGAAATTAGAACCAAAGCCTTAGTGTTGAGAACTCCCTTCTCAAGTAAACCTTGCCTCCAAAGATTCAAACTTGTCTACCAAATGCTCACTTTCCTTGGCTAGATTTGACCAGAGTTCTAATGTTGTAACATAATATGTGTGTAACAGTAATAATGGGATTGTCTACACTCAATAATCTTTCATGTGTGAGATTATTCATGGGACTTGCTAGATATTACAAAATGTTTATAAAATATTTTTTCAAGATTTCACATCCAATCACATATTTATAGAGTAAATGAATTAAATTTGAATGGACACCAAAGCGTGAGGAAACTTTCTGACTATTAAAGAAATTGTTCAGTACTACAACAATTCTAAAAATGGTTGATCCAAACAAAGATTTTGTGGTATGCACTGATGCCTTTATAGAATGGGAATGTAATATGTTATGGGTCCAAAAAAGTAAGGAGCATGAAAAGAATTATGGAACATGTGACTTAGAAATTTTTTCCATGGTGCATTCATTAAATATGTGCAGACATTATTTGACAGCGAGAAAATTTGAGTTAAGCATATACCATAATATTTACTTGAACAACAAACTTTGAATGCAAATAAAATAAGATGGATGGAAATTATTTGTGAATATGATTTCGATATTAAGCATATTAGAGGGAGAGAGAATGATTTTTTGATGCACTTACCAGAAGGATACATGCAATGCATGCAACAATAATTACCTTGTGTAGATCATTGTTTAAAAATAGAATTTTTGAAGTTGTCATATGAGATGAGCAATATCTTTATCTAAAGGAAGGATTAATATAATAAAATGTACAATTGAAACATAAGGGTTATGAAATAGAATACGATGTAGTTATTATGCATAACAATTTATGTTCCAAATTCTTGTCAATTAAGAAAATGTATTTAAATGAGACGCATAATGTACTACATTTTGGACATCCTAGGTACTAAAATACAATTGTTGTATTAAGGGATCAGTATATTCAATCATGAATGAAAAAAGGGAAATGGTGAATATATAACTACATGTATGGAATGTTAGAGAGTAAAAGTTGAGCATAAACATCCAGTGGGTTTGTTATAACCATTGTCATTGCTAGAGTGGCATTGAAAAGTGGTGACTATTGATTTCAACATTAAGTAACCCAAATTGTAAGGACTCATGAATCCAACATGGTAGTGGGGGACAAGTTGACAAAACATTCCCACTTTATTCCAATTGTGTCCACCTGTAAGGCAACAAAAATAACATAAATATACACGAGAGAAGTTGTTAGATTTCATGGAACACCCAAGGCAATTGACTCAAATAAACATCATAAGTTCATTTTGATATTTGAATGGATTATTCAAATGCTTTGGCACAAATTTGAATTTCACTACAACATACCATCAATGGATTGATGGGAAAACAATAAGATTTAATTAAGTAATTGAGGATATGGCAGATATGTATGTGATGGACAAGCCATATGAGTGGGGGGAATATGTATAGTTAGTCACGAATTTTCATACAATAATTAATATCATGCTCATTGAATCTAAGTAACACCCTAGTGAGTTTGGATAATCCAGCTAATAGAGTGATGCTTGGACCAAAGTTCTTAAGAATATGGAATGTGTATGGTCAAATATGAAATGAAAATTAAACATGGTACAATAAATGAAAAAGAGTAGTGATGATAAGTAAAAATACCAAGGGATTTTAGAGATGCAGAACATGTGTATCTAAAAGTAAAAATAAAGGAAATCTATTTGAAGTTTGGGAGTTTCATTAAGCTAGAAGACTTATTGTGGACATTTTGAAATCATGGATAAGATGTTACTTGTTTCATACATGCTTGCATCACCTACTACGATAAATTCTCATAATTTATTCCATGTGTCTTTGTTGAAAAAAGTTTGTGTGTGATCCTAACCATGTTATTTATTGGGCTCTAATTTAGATGGAACTAGAAGGAGACTTCTAGACACAATTAGTTTGAATCCTAAATAGCGAGGTTACATTGATCTGAAACAAAACCATTGAGGTAGGTAAATGTCTAATGGATCAATTACAACCCTAATGACACAACATGAGATTTTGTGGATGATATGCAAGAGAGATACCTACATTTTAGCATACATTTTTTATATTAAATTTTTGGTATTATACATAGTGTTGATATTGCATCAAGGATAGAGCAAAACTAAGGAGGGGAATGTAATTTACCAATTTTGAACTCTATATTACTAATGCTAAGGTAATTATGAAATTTCTATAATTTGGACATACATGATTTGTAAGTATGTATTTTGTACTATAACAAAAATACAATAATGACTTTAGGTGGAGAAGGACAAATAAAGGGGGCTTAATCCATTGAAGGGGAAGGAAAGGAGGGCTTATGGGTCCAGAGGATAGACAATTAGTCTATTGCTAATCAAATTTCCTTAAACTTTGTTTTATGATATTCATTGACCTTAAGGTTAGTTCCAAAATGGAATATATGTGGACTTCATTACATGAGGAACATGGTATGTTTTAAGCATTTAAATAAAATCAATTATTTTAGGCATGCAAAGGGTTCTAGATCAATATTCTTCATTAGTCCTTTGGGTTTTCTGAATCTAATATGAATACATCCATAATATTTCCACCTAAACTATGAGAAATTATTGTCGTGAAATTTTAGATAATTATGGTTGAGTTATGGGGGTGTTTGAGATAAAGAGGGATTGCATTGAAAATCCCTAGATCTTAGATAAGATATTCATTGGTTAGAATGTGTTGTAGCATTGCAAATAAGTGGATAGGTTAATAGAATGTTTAAAAGAGAAGGGGATTCCATTCCTAGAATTAAATTAGATGAGAAGGAACAGGGGTTGGTTGATTAGGGTGGTAACTATATGTTAGTGATTGAGAAAATATGAAGAAACTTGAAATTTAAAACTTTAATCCACAATTGCAGTGCAGATAGACCTCATCATTAATCCAAATACATAAATAAATTAATCCATAGAACACAGGATATACCCTAGGAAAACCCTCCACTGATTTAGAGGACTAAAAAACCCAGCAAACAATCTTAGAGTATGATTGATAATTGACAGAGAATGATTATAACACAATGTCAGATTGATTTTTTCGAGAGCACAAGAGAGGAGAGATCAAATGGAACATTGCGTTGGTATTTCAAAGTGAATAACACTTTAATAACAAGAAAAATTAGGTCATATAAGGAAGATAGTGAATATTTGCATGCTTCAGTAAATTTTTAACATTGAGAACATTGTTTTATCTTTAACCACGCACCCTCACTGACTTGGCTCCAAGTTGGCACTCCATATTTATCTCCCACAAAGACGATATGCACCCTCCATTAATTCACTGAGTTTAATTGTCTCTAAATGAGTTGTTAACTGAATGAACTGTATTGAACTGCATGTAAATGAATGGAATTGAAAGTAACTGAACATAACTGAATGTAATTGAACATAACCGAATGTAACTGGACATAACTGAATGTAACTGAACAGAACTGAATGTAACTAGTGCTTCTCCATCAGTGTCATCTTCAACAACCACTTACATAAATTAAGTATTTTATTCCTTAATTAACTGAACTTGTTTTATCACAACTAAGACTCAACTGATGTCTTTTTAATTCTAGTTCACTTGGAGGAATACATGGGCAATTTTAATTCTCTCTCTATCTTTGTGCTCATATTAATTTTCTCTACATGGTACATATGTGTTTTCATTAATTCTATATCATATCATACTCATAATAATTGTTTAGAACCTATGATCATATGTATTACCCTGACTCATATAGTCTCATGCTAAAGTAAATCAATCTAGGGTAGCTAATCCCTAAAGGAGATGTGTAGTGCCTGTTGACCATGACTAGCCATACATCACATAATATATCCTTGAGACTTAATACAACATAACTCATGTGAACTCAATACACCATAAGTTGTGGACTTGATACAACATAAGTCTCAGACCTTAACATAAGGTCATGATCTTAACCATAATATCCTAGTACAAGCATCTCTCCCGGATAGGACTTGATCAAGGTCCTAGCTTGATACAACACAAACTCTTTAACTTAACACAATAATTTAGTTAAATTAATAAGTTTCGGACTTGAAACAAAAATCTCATGGAGAGGATATGAACTTAATAAAACATAAATTCTAGACTTGACACAACAAGTCTCATGGAGGATGACTCTCGATGTTGTACATCTAACACTATAAATTAACCTATGAATTATAGGAATCATATTCAGTGAGAGAAACTAGAGCCAAGCCATAGAACTTTTCATTGTACATTCATGTCCTAAACTTAGAGGTTCCCTCTCTTAGAGAAAGAATATGTATGATGGATATTCTATGGTTAAGTGGAATTTCCTTGATTTGTAGAGAGTTTTCATATGATTTCTAGATAGATATGAGAATTCATTTTTTTGTTGGGAATATGAAAAAAAGTTGTTTTCATGTTATGAAATTATTATTTGCTTGTTTGTTTAGTTTTAAATTTATGAAATTTAGTTTTTGATTCTAAGATAGGGGCATTGTAGGATGCATTCATTATTAGGTTTGTAATTTAATGTTTATACCTCTATTAAAATTGTTTCTACCATTGAATGCTACAATAAGCTAGTGGGTTGTTATTTTTTTTGTACCATGTAGCATCAAAAATGGTAGAAAGGGTACTAGTATGTTAAAATATGGTATTAGGGACATGGGAGTAGGTTTATAAGGTACCCTGTCACCTCAATGGGAATAGACATGGGGTTGGGTATGTTATGTAATAATATCAGAGCTAAGCAGGGTTGGAAAGTGTAGGGGGGAAGGTGGTATTTGACCTCGAAGAAACAAAATATATAATACGTGTGGGGATTGGGATATTTGTTTATCAATCAAGTAGAAGCATTGGAACTATGGAAAGGGATAACACAAGCTAGTCAGAGAAATATAAGGCTTTTAACTATTGTGGGAGACTCAATGATAATCATTTAGTACCTTGCTCACAAGAAGGTACTAAATGATGGACTGTTAATAAAACTAATGTTGATAATATGCAAATAATATTAGACTTGAATATGTTAAATTCATTCATTTTTTTAGAAAACTCAAAACTCAAGAAGACATAAAGGAAAAATTATCTTGTAATATTGGACAAGGCATTCTCATGATATGTGGGGAAGGGGATAAATATAGTACCATTCCCTAAACTTTTGATGATGGATACATAATAATTGAATACCATGCAAACAAGAATTATAGGCAATATGATGGTCAATCACCCTCCAAGTAATAAGTTTAACACTTCAATGAAAGGATTATTAAGTGCAGTAACAGGAAATCAAGAAATTCTCTATAGGTGGTGGTGTACAAGCATGCATTTGAAGGCTTGTATTGAGATGATATATTCAGATTTATTTCCCAGTACATGCATTTGGTCAAAGAAGTAAAGTTTGTGGGAACAAACAATAACAACTTAGAAATATGAAGAGTTTGAATGCCATGAAGATTAGGATTGTGTGGGAAAATATATATCTAATTGATGTGGAACATACAAAATAAATCCATGTTTGCAAGATTCAATATATGAGTGAGTTAATTGAGAAGGAAGTTTTGGAATTGAAGTCATGGTTTCTTCATAGTATGCTTAAAAGTTTCTCTTGGCAGTCCAAGAAGACTGAAATCTTTTAGAAGTGACTGATATATGTGAATCATTGGTTATGTTGATTGAATTTGAGGGACATACAAGTTAAGGAAAGAGAATTAAAGGTGATTTTTTCTAAAATAATTAGAGGGTTAGAAAGCATAAAACTATGTTTCAAGATTATCATGCAAAGTCATTCAATATCTTTGTCATGTTTCTCAATGGATTAGGGAAAATAGAGTAAGGAGGAGGGGATGGGCGATGGGAGACGGAGGAGAGGGAAATATATTAGCATGTAAGTCATTCAACATATTTGTCATTCTTTTTGGTGGATTATGGCAAGTAGAGTGAGTGGGTGGGGGATACTAAGGGGAAGAGGGAGAGGGAGAGAAGAAGAGATGTGGGGGAGGAGGACAGAGAGATGAAGGGAGAGGGAGGGAGAGAGAGAGTAGGGAAATAATGAGAGGGGGGAGAGGGGGGAAGAGAAAGGAAGAGGGAGGGAGGAGAGAGAGAGGTGGAGGGGGAGAGAGAGGGGGGGATTGGGAGATGGGTTGGGAAAGAGGGATATAGGAAGAGAGGGAGGGAATGGNCAAGATGAAAATATTAAAACACATTACAGGAGAGACACATATATAGTGTTGTTCACCTAAGATGGGATACATCCACACAAAAATTGGTTGTCCTTTACTATTATTTCGTCCAACAAAATTAAGGGATACAACCTGAAGCAACCACATTGCACTTCCTCTTCACTCTCTCATAGTATCTCTGTCACAATCACATATTCATATTACAATGAATTCCTTTTATGAAGGGAATTCCATGGGAAAATACCACAAGTTGCTCAAAACCATGGGCCTGTAAATCACCCATTATTGACAATGTCATGAATATGGAATTACAACATTTTACAAGGATTTTTTTTCCAAAATTCTTGCTACGAGGGCCTTGCTCCTCTGTGGACCCCCATGATTACTATAGTGGGGGGGATCCCCCCCCTCACCTGTTGGGTGTTGGGATCCAAGCACAACCGAAATAATATCTCTGCATTAGGAATATATGGCTCCACAACAAACAGAGAGGGATGAAGGGAGGTGTGTGTGTGTGTGTGTGTGTGTGAGAGAGAGAGAGAGAGAGAGAGAGAGAGAGGGAGAGAGAGGGAGGGAAGGGGGAGGGAGAGGGAGAGGGGGATGGGGGGTGTTATAATAGTAATCCATCCTTAGTACCTTATTTTATACCTTAGTCAATTTTGTTTGCTTCTATGCATTGAGTTGTTATGGTTTAGACTTAGGGAAATTGGTCTAGGAGGTGAAATGGTTATTTTTAGATGATTCACACACACTCCATCACTCTATCTTGGTAAACCCAGCACATGCACACCCTCATTAATTCCTTGGAGTGCTACTTCTTTGATTTGGGGAATATGGGTTTGACTAGGGGCGCTAGTGTTGTCTTTAGTCCATTTTTTGCCTCCTAGTGCATTTATTGTGCTCCTTGAGCCACTCCCACACCTATAATTACTCAACCATGCCTGTAATGGACTCATTTATTCATCATCATTCCTTACCAACATTCACACCATGGTTCGTGTCTGTTTGGGGTGATTCGAGTGTTGATTGGTCCACCTAGAAGGGATGGAGGTCAAATCTTTCCATGACACATGTACACTCCTAATTGGATTCCTAAGCCTCATGAATTATTCCTAATGTAATATATTTATGATCTAAACACATTCATATGATAGAGAGTTAAATAATATCCACTATTGTATTCACATGTGTGTGTAGATTTTTACTCTTTCAAGCTTTTTTGTTGGTTTTTACAAACTACTTCGAATTGTGAGTCTCTTGTGCTCCTAGATCTAGCTGTGAATCAAATTATCACATGGTATCAAATATGTTTGGATTTTTATATCAATATATAGTGTTTGAGTTTCATATTAAGGGATTTTTCAACTAGATTTGAGTGTTTTTTTATAGGTACATTCAACAAATTCTCACCACTAGCGCAAGAAGAGATGGAGAAAACTCATGTATTGCTGAATCGATTCAAATACTTTGAATGGAATGCAGATATGGTCATCCAAATGAGATTTAAGGGTCTCTACAGGGTCACCATGGGAACAGAGGTCGAAACACTTCAATAGACTTGATGAAGCCTTTGGAATGCTATGTCTCAACATTTTGAGAGAACTCATTTTTCCTGTTGACAGTTTAGCCACCCCAAATGAATTTTGGCTCAGGATAAAATCTATCTTTGGGAAAATTGATGAAATAAGGGGACACCAGCTTGAAAATGAGCTCATCACCTTGAGCCCAATGCATTTTGAGACCATCCAGGACTTCTTCACCAAATTCAAGTCCTTGGTGCTTAAACTCAAGCAATGTCAAATCGAGAAGAAGGAAGAGAAACTCATAATGTTAATCCTTTCAAAGTTGGGGGTAGAATACTCAATATTTGTTAGCACATTCCATTTTGGAAAGCTAACCATTCGAAATTGGAAAATTCCATCACTAGTAAGCTTCATGGAGTCCTTGACCCAAGAGAAAGAAAATCTTGTGCATATGGGCACCATCAAAACAAGCAAGGAAAAAACTCTTGCTACAGGTGTTTCGAATGCATCCAAGGGAAAGAAGAATTCCAAGGATTTGAAATAGTCAAAGAAGAAGAAACAAGACAGACCCAAGATTCCTGATTGGGGTTTGAATCCTTGCAAGGACAAGGAAAATAATGGAAAGGATAAGACCAAGTGCACCTATTTCCATAAGGGATGGCATCCTGAGATTTATTTCATGAATAAAACCATTGATATGATGGCAGACTTGTTATATAATAACAACATCCTAGTCCTAGAGGGCGAAAGTAAGAAGGATGGAAGTTCAGGTTCTGACAACAAGGAGAAGTGTCATGCTTTGGTAGTAGGTTCTTCATATCTCTCCACATTCATCATTGATTCAGGAGCATCAAGTCACATGGCCTCTATCAAAGGGTTATTCACATCCATGTATTCAGACAGTGGACCAACTGTTCAAATGGGTGATGATTCTAAGATATAGGCCAAAGGAGTTGGTAGGATCGACCTTGAAGATGGATATTTCAACAATGTCCTATATGTACCAGACTTGGAAGTGAACCTGTTGTCAGTATGCCAAATGACACATACTAGAGAACAGAAGAGAATAAAATTTACTCCATATGAGGTTTAGATAGAAGAAATATCCTCCAACAAAGTGGTGGCATTGGGGTATGTTGATCACCAAGCTAAGATGTACAAATTCTCCAAATTTGTTCCAAATTCTAGTGGGAAAGTGCTTATGTCTCATGCCAATGAAACCAGCAAGTTGTGGCATGATATATTTGGCCATATGAACTACAAATACCTCTAGGAAATGAATAAGGATGACATGGTGCATGCATTGGTTATGTGGTGGGAAAGCATCCAAAGCACAGCTATGAGAAGGAGAAGGAAAGGAGAGATACACAACTACTTGGATTGGTGCATTCATATCTCATTGGTACTCTTCCCACTCCCTCCTATGAAGGATCAAGGTATGTTCTCACATTCATATAATATTACTCAAGGTTATGTTGGGTCTATTTCCTAAAGCTCAAATCTGAAGTCTTTGAGACTCTCAAGATTTGGAAGGCCATGGTTAAGAATCAAAGTGGGAACAAGATTAAAATCCTTAGGACTGATCATGGTAAATACTATGTGAATAAAAATTTGCAACACTTGTGTGAATAAGGTGGCATCCAAATGCAACATTTGGTCGGGCCTACACACCACAACAAAATGGTGTGGCTGAAAGGAAGAACATGGAACTCAAGGAGATGGCTACCTATATGATAGAGGCTAAGGATTTTAATCCTTAGATATGGGATGAAGCCATTTGTTATCTCCCAAAATAATTTTTTTCGATAGTTATATGAATAATTTAATTCACGCAATGAGGGATGTGAATATCACTAACAGTTTGAAAGCCTCTGTTTTTTATGAAAATTTCACAAAGTGGTAGCTTCGGATCAGAACATCTCATTAGCCACCAACAGACATACATACTACGGCTTCCATGATCAGATGAAAACATAAACCGTTGGCAAGATGGTTCACTAAGGAGCCACAACGGTGGGAAACAAACTGACTACGGGTTCCGCTGCAATAGAAAATCATCGGCCATCAAAATAACTAAGGACTACGCGTTGGCGAAGTAAAGATAAAATTTTCTGCAGTGTCGACGGTATAAAGCACTACAATGTTGTCGAAGTCACTTATCAGAAATTGGAACCACTACTTAAGAAGGCATCAGAGCTTGAAAACATAAACCGTCGGCACGATAGTTCACTAAGTGATCAGAAGAACTAAGGACTACGCGTCAAAACTTGAAAACACTAATCGTCAGCATAATAGTTCACTAAGGAGTCGCAATGGCGGAAGATAGACTGACTATGGGTTCCACCACAATAGAAAATCATCGGCAATCGGAAGAACTAAGGACTACACGTCAAAACATGAAAACAATAATCGTCGACAAGATAGTCCACTAAGGAGCCGCAATGGCAGGAGATAGACCGACTGCAGGTTCCACGACAATAGAAAATCATCACCCATTAGAAGCACTAAGGGCTACGAATCAGCGAGTTTAGAACTAAGCAACTCCGCGGTGTCGGTAAGGCAACGGACAAGGATTTTGATCAATCAATATAAAATCATCGACGATCGGAAAACTAAGGACTACAGATCGGCAAGGTAAAGCTAAGAAGCTCCATAGTGTGAGTAAGGAAACAAAAAATGCCTCTAATTAATGAAAAAAATCATTTCGACAGTAATAAAACTAGTTCATTTCACCTCCAAAACAGCGGCGACATAACAGTTACGCACATCGACAAATAACAAGACTTTCCATCAGCGGCGTAGAGGAATAATGCCCTGATTCCTTTGAGAAATGACTACTGAAAGTGATAAAACTAGTTCATTTCACCTCCGAAACAGCGACGATCTAACAGTTTAGGGCGCCAATGTGCTAGAAGACAGAGCTTCCGATCAACGACCGTGGCGGCAAGGTAGAAAAATCTAGGGGATTAAACAAGAAAGGTCACTTCAATTAAACATCGAGACACTGGCTATTGGCAGCAATTTCACATTGAAGCAGCAGTGGTGATTATCAGTGACCACTTCAGTTATTAAAAGTCCACTCAGTGAACTAGGTCTTCACAATAGGTAGACAAATAGTTAGCAAGGGTTTGAATCCCTAATCTGAAAAAACTATCACTTTCAAGTATTTTTTGTGTAAATAGATCATATTTTTAGGATCTGTCATTTTTATAAATCCCATGATTGATTTTATAATAAAGGTTCAACTTCGGGGATTTGTAAGCCTATTCTATTTTCAAGCATCTCATCTTGTTTATTCTAATTGTAAGCTCTTTTGTTATGAGTTGTTCAACCATCATCTTTATCTTTACTGTACTTATGCCTGAATGTGCATTTAGGTAATTTTCAAGTTGATTAATAGCTAATAGCTATCATCCTATTGGTGAGTTAGTGTGATTTGATTTATAAGTACCATCCTTGTCAGGATTTATCCATTTATATGCATATGTTTTGTATGTAAGTCTACCAGCTTGATGAGTTCTCCATCCCTGCACCTTATTTTAAAACTACTTAACAAGTTGTAACTAAAATCCTTGTGATTCAGTGAGCTTCATGCATGTCTTGAGAGTGGGAGGTTATATAGGTCACCCGACTTGATCCATATCAGAAAACCATAAAAAACATTTTAAATTACCAGGCATCCTCAAGATACAACCTAGAGGAGTTTCCTAGAGTGATAACAAACTGGCGTCATTGTTAGGGAGAGGAGATTGAAGCTCAGCTTCCATGGGAGACGACATAGATCCATGCTTTGATGATAGACAAATCTTGGACATTATTATGGTTGTAATCATCTATTTGGTGACTCCATTGATATAAGGTGGCTTCAAGAAGACCAAGTACCAGAGCAAACACAAAGGGGCCACCAGCAATACTGGTTTTAGATCCAGAAGAAATTTTGAGGAAAGCTAGGGATTTACTAAGACAGAACAGTAGTACTGTACAAGAAGCTACATCAGGTATTTCAAGAAATCTTTCTGCTATTATTTCTTCTGCTAAAACTCTTAATTCCCAGGAATTTTTAGATACATCAGAAAAATCTAGGGGTTGGGCATCTTCAAGCACTGCCTCTGGTGAAGATCCAATCCCTGGTGACTCCACTGGGATAAGTATACCACCGCCTTCTCAGCAAGTATCTTCATCAGTGTTTCCTTTCACAACCCTGTCCATACCCATTTCCAATATGGATGCCCCTTAATTGACCATGGAAAGGATCCTGGTAGCTAGGTATGCACCCTTAATTTTTCCAAATCCTCTTGCAGCCATGCCTACTAGGGATTATCTCAAGTATAAGCCTAAGTTTATAGGGGAAAGGGATTTCACTACTAAAGAACATATAGAGGCTTTTTACAGCTATGCTAAAAATATTAACATAGAACAAGAATATGTATGGACTAGGGTGTTTGTGCAAAGCCTAGATGGCCAGGCTAGGAAGTGGTTTAAGGAACTGCCTGCCAGATCAGTGGCAGGCATAGAGGCCCTAGATGACATTTTCCTAAAGAATTGGGGAGAAAGGAGGGACCACCTCTACTATATCATAGAATTCAACAACCTAAAAAGAGAAAATGGGGAGTCTATCTCCAACTTTACCAAGAGATTCAACAATATGTACAGCAAGAACCCTACCAAAATTAAGCTCACTAATACCTCAGCTAGGATAACTTATGCAAATGCCTTTGACTTTGACTTATGGTTACTTCTCAGAGAAAGGAGGTATGTTTCCTTATCACTCATGCAAGATGCTTCCCTAGAAGTAGAGTCAAACATTCTAGCATATCAGAAGGTCAAAGGGAAGATAGACAGGAAAAGTAGCCAACAGACTATAGTGGGGCTTCGGCATCAGAGAACAAGATTGACAAAATGACCAAACTATTAGATAACCCGACTGTTGGAATGTCTAAATTGAAGGACCAATGACATATACCGGTGAGGGGTAAGGGCCAAGCGACTTTGCTCCTCGAAACCCAAATTTTGTTCCTTATAGAAGAGGAAACCCCCTAGTTCAGATTCTCCGAAGGGAGAGAAATCAAGGGGAATATTAGAGGATAAGAGCTCCATTTCAAAATGTTGTATTAGAAGAAGAGCCAAAATTCATTGAAGAAGAAGGAGAATCTAAAGAAAATATCCACTGCATGGAGGATGAGGTGGACTATTCTTTTCTAACACAGGCAGAATATGAGGAAGCCCTAATTGATGAGAAGATCACTGAAGAGGCTGTCTATAAAGCTGATGGTTAGGGAGGTTACAAATTGAGGTCTAGGTTGGTTTCTCCCCTCAAGAAGAATGATGAACCTATCAAGCAGTCTACTGCACCATCTAGAAAGGTTGTTGTTTTATCAAAGAAAGGGGTTGTCCCATCCAAAGCATTGCATAAACCAGCACCTTCAGCCACACCTGATCAAGTCCAAATCAAACCTACAACTCCTGAGGTAAGGTTTCCATATAGGCTACATTATTCCTTCAACCTTGAGTCTAAAATTCAAAAATTGAAAATCCCTTTCCCTTTAATCGAGCTAATGAAGAATGATGCATTCAAAACCTCCATTCTGAATTCCCATAAACCCAAGGTGCACATTGACACTAAATTTGTGAACCTACAAGATGAGAAGCTTGTTGTAACCTTGGACCCCATGATCGAAGACCTAAAGGACTCCTGCCCACCATTCTATATATCCTTGAACATCCATGATAAAATCATCCATAACTGTCTGTTGGGTTGAGGAGCCTCTCATAATTGAATTCCAAAGGATGTGATGAACGAGATTGGCCTCAGAATCACCAAGCCCTACCATGATTTATTCTCCTTTGACTCCAGGAAGGTCAAGTGCTTGGTCCCCATTAAATACCTTGCTGTAAACTTAACGTAGCTACCTTTGAAAAGTGTAATGATGGACATTGTAGTGGCCAATATTCCTCCGAAATATGGTTTCTTGCTGTCTCAATCATGGAGCAAAAGACTAGGTGGCACCCTTCATATGGATCTCACATATGCCACCATTCCCATGTTTGGAGGGGAGACTAAGAGGTTGTACAGGGAAAATCAGCTAGCATACATTATCAGCAAGAAGAACCACTCAGTGAAGCACCCCATCTATGCAGCAGACATCGATTTCGGGTCTTTCATTTTGCAAATAGATGATAATCAGCAGACATCAGTTCATCTCACTGAGCCCACCTGTCAGTAGCCTGAAGAATTCATGACAGCAATCTGGACCATGTATTTTGATGGGGCTAGTGCTCAAAGCTCAGCATGCACGGGTGTAGTATTGATCTCCCCATCTAAGGAAAACATTCACTTATCTTATAAGCTTGATTTAAAAACCACTAACAACGTGGAATATTATGAATCCTTGCTGCTAGGATTTAAAGCTACCAAGGATATGGGGATCATGTGTGTGAATATTTTTGGAGACGCAGACCTCATCATACAGCAGGTCAACAATGCTTTTCAGATAAAAAATATCAGATTGAAGGCCTACAGGGACGAGGTATGGAAACTCAGAGACTCCTTTATGTTTTTTGAACTGTCATATATTCCTAGGGCTTTGAATCACCTGGATGATTCCCTGATCATCTCTGCAAGTATGTTTGTTCTTCCTTTACCCCCTAAGCTCAGCTATGATGTTCAGGTCAAGTACAAGCCCTCTCTGCCAGACAATGTAAAATTTTGGAGGGAGTTTGAAAATTATGAGGAGCTTAGTAAATTCCTTTAGTTAGTAGATTAATTCTCTAACATACACATAGACCAGGAAAACCTTAACATGGAGGAATCCAAATAGCTCAAGTTAAAAGATAAAGTGACTGAGCAGAATATTGTCCAATTTCCCAACAACTACATACCCCAAGGTCTAGTACCATTGGAAGTATTGTTTGATCACAATGACATCCCTTTCAAGCCTACCAAAAGGGAGCTAGATCCTGCTATCCAAGAGCAAAACATAGGCAGCCAAAGCCATCCAAAACTGATAAATCTATCCACTAGGATGACTGTTGGACAGAAGTCTAAATTTTGCAGCTTGATAAAAGAGTTTGCTGATGTCTTTGCATGGGAGTATAGTGACCTAAAAACATATGACACCAACATTATCCAGCATAGGATTCCTTTGGAGAAGGACACCATTCCTTTCAAACAGAAGTTGAGACCCATCAGCCCTCTTCTATTACCAGTGATTGAGAAAGAGATCCACAAACTCCTCAAAGCCAAGATCATAATTCCCCTCATGTATTCCAAGTGAATTGCAAATCTAGTAGTGGTAAGAAATAAAAATGGAGAAATCAGGTTGTGTGTGGATTTTAGGAACCTGAACAAGTGTTCCAAAAAAGACAACTCTCCACTGCCCAAGATGGAACATCTACTGCAGAAAGTCTCGAGGGCCAGGGTCATGTCCTTCCTTGATGGATTCTCTAGATACAACCAAGTTCCTTTGCACCCAGATGACCAAGAGAATACTACCTTTACCACCCCCTGGGGCACCTTCATGTATGCTAAAATGCCATTTGGGCTAATGAATGCTGGGGATACTTTTTAGAGAGCTATGGACCTAGCTTTTATAGGGCTAAAAGATAAATTTGTACTGATATATTTGGATGACTTAACAGTTTACTCTCATAGCCATCATGACCACTTGCAGCATTTAAGTGCAGAAGGTATGGAATATCATTGAACTCAAAGAAGTCCCAGTTTGCACTCAATGAAGGAAATCTCCTAGGCCACATAGTCTTAGCTGAAGGTGTAAAGATCGATTCGATGAGGGTGGAAGCAATACAAAAACTGTCAATACCAAGGTCAAAAAGATACATTCAGTCTTTTTTAGGCAAGATAAACTTTGTTAGAAGGTTTATTCCAAATTTCTCCGAGCTGGTAAAGCATATAACAGTCATGCTAAAAAGGGATGCAGAAATAAAGTGGACTGACCAAGCAAGAAACTATTTTGAAGACATTAAGAAATCCATCATGGAGGCCCCAACCCTGATTAGTCCTGACTACACCAAGGGTTTTTACATTTTCTATTTTGCATCTTATGACACAGTGGCAACTGTACTATTACAAAAGAATGATGAAGGTCTCGATCATCCAATTTCTTTTTTCAGCAGAACCCTGAGAGATACTGAGATGAAGTATGACCCAATTGAGAAGCAGGATTATGCTCTCATAAAATCTTTGAAGACTTTAAAAATCTACATTCTCCATGCAAAGGTCATTGCATATGTCCCTTCAGCTGTTGTGAAGGATGTTTTGACTCAGCCTAACATTGATGGGAAGAGAGCTAAGTGGATTTCCAAACTCATTGAGTTTGATGTAGAAGTGAAACCCACCAAGCTGGTAAGGGTATTAGGTCTGGCCAAACTCATGGCCAAAGAAAACTGTGAACTGTTGGGAATAAATTTCACGTGTCAGATCAGCAAAGTTGCAGACTATGGTAGCAGTGGAAATAGAATTAAATCAAGATCAGAATAATAGTCCATCAGTAGCTGAGAACATATCTTCATGTGAGTGGTATTCAGGTATCATTCATTTTTTGCAAAAATTAGAAGTTTCTCTTGATCTCACTCCTAACTAAGCACGAGCTCTTAAGTTGAAATCTGTTAAGTTTTGCATAATTGACAAACTGCTGTACTGGAGGGATCAGTCTAGAATTTTGTTAAGATGTCTAGATAAAGAGGAAGCAGAATAGGTCATGCATCACTTTCATTCTAGTACATGTGGAGGCCACCACTACTGGAAAACCACAGCCCACAAGATCTTAAGAGTAGGATACTATTGGCTAGTCCTCTTTGCTGATGTATGCACTCTTGTAAGGGCCTATGACCAATGTCAAATATTTATAGGGAAGCAGCAGCTCAAATCCTTTCCCCTTAGGCCTCTTACAGTGAATGGGCCTTTCCATCAATGGGGTCTGGATTTCATAGGTGAAATAAATCCATATTCCAGTGGAAAGCATAAATGGATCTTAGTAGCCACTGACTACTTTACCAAATGGATAGAAGCAGTGCCCACTAGAAATGCCACTCATCAAGTCATCATGAGATTTTTATATGAGAACATCTTCAGCATGTTTGGTTTCCCAGTAAGGTTAGTAACTGATAATGCACCAACTTTTAAGGCTGGGGAATTAGTTAAAATGTGTGAATCAATGGGTATTCAACTAGTGCACTCCACATCCTATTACCCACAAGGAAATGGCCTGGCTAATTCATCCAACAAAAGCTTAGTCAGAATCACCAGGAAATTACTATAGACAAATCAAAAAAACTGGGATTCAAAACTTAAGTTTTCTTTATGGGATGATAGGGTAACAGACAAAATATCCATAGGTACTTCTCCATTCAAACTAGTTTATGGCACTAAGGCCATCTTTCCTATATAACTCATCCTTCCAGTGGCAAAGTTCTTTCAGAAAGAGGAGGATGAACCAAATGATATGGTAAGAAGGATGATGGATTTCGTATAATTATGGAAAATAAGGGAGCAAGTTGTAGGAAAATCAGAAGCTCATCAATAGAGGATAAAGGGCATGTTTGACAAAAGAGCAAAGGCAAACAACTTCCAGGTCAGAGATTGGGTCCTCAAGTGGGATTCTATTAGATAGGACAAGGGGAAACATGGAAAAATTGACTCTTTGTGGATTGGCCCTTTTGTGATAGCCCAGGTACATAAAAATAACACCTTCAAATTGCATATTTTGGAAGGTGAAGAGGTAATATTTGATGGCCCAGTAATTGGGCGTTTCTTGAAGCTCTACTTTATTTAAGGATCTGAGGCCTTATGATTGTAAATTAGTAGATAGTAGGTTGTTTTTATTTCAGAACAAACTTCATGCCCAATGGAACAATAAAGGATAGTGTTAAGTTACTTAGTTTCTTTTAGGGAAAGGCATTTTGGTCTGGGGTTCTTGGGACCTCATTGGGAGGTTCCCATCCCCAAGAAAGATCCAGAAGTTATCTCCCAAAATAATTTATTTCAATAGTATGAAGAATTTAATTCACGCATTGAGGGATGCGAATATCACTAACAATTTCAAAGCCTCTATTTTTTATGAAAATTTCACAAAGTGGTAGCTTCGGTGGCGTGGGCGAGGATCATAACATCTCATTAGCCACCAACACACATACATATTGTGTCTTCCGCGATCAGATGAAAACATAAATTGTCGGCAAGATAGTTCACTAAGGAGCTGCAACGATGGAAAACAAACTAAATATGGGTTCCACCACAATAGAAAATCATCAGCGATCGGAAGAACTAAGGACTACGCATTGGTGAAGTAAAGTTGAAATTTTTCATAGTGTTGACGGTATAAAGCACGTCTAAAATGCCGTCGAATTCACGTATCGGAAATCGGAACCACTACTTAATAAGGCATCAAATCTTGAAAACATAAACCGTTGGCAAGATATTTCACTAATCGGCAATCGAAATAACTAAGGACTACGCGTAGGAACTTGAAAACACTAACCATCGGCACAATAGTTCATTAAGGAGCCACAACGATAGAAGACAGACTGACTACGGGTTCAGCCACAATAGAAAATCATCGGTGATCGAAATCACTAAGGACTACACGTATGAACGTGAAAACACTAATCATTGGAAAGATAATCCACTAAGGAGCCGCAACAGCGGGAGATGGATCGACTGTGGGTTCCATGACAATAGAAACTCATCGCCCATCGGAAGAACTAAGGGCTATGGATCGGTGAGTTTAGAACTAAGAAGCTCCATGGTGTTGGTAAGGAAACGGACAAGGCTTCCGATCAATCAATATAAAATCATCGGCGATTGAAAGAACTAAGGACTATAGATCGGTGAGGTAAAGCTAAGAAGCTCCACAGTGTCAGTAAGGAAACAGACAAGGCCTCCGATCAATGAGAAAAATCATTCCGACAATAATAAAACTAGTTCGTTTCACCTCCGAAACAGCGGCGGCATAACAATTATGCACATCGACGAATAACAAGACTTTCCATCGGCAGCATAGAGGAATAATGCCCCAATTCCTTTGACAAATGAGTGCCGACAGCGATAAAACTAGTTTGTTTCACCTCCAAAATAGTTGTGGCATAATAGTTTAGGGCGCTGATGTGCTATAAGACAGAGCTTCCGATCAGCGACCGCGGCAGTAAGGTAGAAAAATTTGGCGGATTAAACAAGAAAGGTCACTTCAGTTAAACACCGAGACACTGGTTGTTGGCAGAATTTTCACACTGAACCAGTAGTGGTGATTATCAGCGACCACTTCAGTTATTAAAATTTAACTCAGTGAACTAGGTATTCACAATAGGTAGAAAAATAGTTAGCAAGCTTTTGAAGCCCTAATCTAAGAAAACTATCACTTTCAAGTATTTTTTGTGTAAACAGATCAGATTTTTAGGATCTGTCATTTTTGTAGAAGGCTATAAATCCCATGATTGATTTTATAATAAAGGTTTGAATTCAGGTATTTGTAATCCTATTCTATTGTCAAGCATATCATCTTGTTTATTCTAATTGTAAGCTCTTTTGTTACGAGTTGTTTAGCCATCATCTTTATATTTACTGTACTTATGCTTGAATGTGCATTTAGGTAATTTTCAAGTTGATTAATAGCTAATAGATGTCATCCTATTAGTGAGTTAATGTGATTTGACTTTTAAGTACCATCCTTGTCAGGATTTATCCATTTATATGCATCTATTTTGTATGTAAGTCTACCAGCTTGATGAGTTCTCCATCCCTGCACCTTATTTTCAAACTACTGAACAAGTTGTAACTAAAATCCTTGTGATTGAGTGAGCTCCATGCATGTCTTGAGAGTGGGAGGTTATATAGGTCACCTGACTTGATCCATATCAGAAAACCCTAAAAAACATTTTAAGTTACCAGGAATCCTCGAGATACAACCTAGACGAGTTTCCTGGAGTGATAACACCATTAACTATGCTGCATACATTCAAAACAGGGCTCTACACAAATCAATGAAAGGGAAAACACCTTATGAGTCTTGGTTTGGTCACAATCCAAATATTTCACATTTCAGGATTTTTGGCTCAACGGCATGGGATTGAATTCCATCAGAAAAGAGGAAAGAACTGCAGCCACAAAGAAAAGAATGTATCATGGTGGGATATGATGAATACACAAATGGATACAATCTCTTTGATCCATCCACACACAAAACTTTCATTTAAATAAGTGTGCAATTTGAAGAGGAAATTATTCCATAAAGTTTGAACTAGCACCGAGGGAATGATCTTCTCCTCAACACCAAGATGATGTAAGTGATGATTTACTTTATAATATTTCTGATATTTCTGATTTTGATATGGCTGAATATTATTTTTCTTAACACTATTCACCCTCAAGGCCGAAGTGGGAAGAGAAAGCCACAAAAGTTGTTGGGGGTTTAGCAGGCAATCCTCTAGATCCTAGGAATACTATATCACAATTCCAAAGTGCTATTTTTTCAAATGAATCGAGTATTGTTGAGCATTGATATATGATGGTTGGATCTGATCCACAATCATATCAGGAAGCATATCATGACCCAAGATGGAAATAATCTATGCAAGAAGATCTCAACTCTCTACAAAAAAATGAGACTTGGGAATTTGTTCCCTTGCCTCCCAAGAGGAAGCTTGTGCAATGTAAGTGGGTATATAGGAAAAAATTTGATGCTGACGGGTGTGATATATAATATAAGGCCATATTAGTTTCCAAATTATTTTATCAAGTCCAATTATTGGACTATACAAATACCTTTGCACCGGTTGCAAAGATGGACTCTATCATGCTAGTTTTAGCCATTGCTGTTAGTAAGCACTGGGAGGTCCACCGCACGGATTTAAAAAGTGAATTTATTAATTATGAGATACATGAAGAGATATATATGTATAAAAATTAATTTTTACAAGAGGATACTTCCCTTGTATGTAGGTTAAAGAAGTCACTCTATGGCCTCAAGCAATCCCCAAGGGCTTGGTATGCCAAGATGGACATTGTTCTGCTATCAATTTCCTTTGTTAGATGCAAGTATTATCATAATGTTTATTTGAAGCATATTGGTGATTTATTGAAGTTAATTTAACTTTATTTTTATGATATTTTGATTATAGGTATTTGCACCAAAGAAATTGGGGAAATTAAATCATCTTTACATAGTGAATTTTCAATGACTGATCTAGGATTGCTAAAACAATTTCTTGGTTTGGAATTTAAGAAATCTGAAAGTGGCATAATTATAAGAAAAAATAAGTATGCTTCAGACCTGTTATTAAAGTTTAATATTTCTAAATTTAAGTCAGTTCAGTTCCCATTCCTTTCTGCCATCAAACTAGGTGAAATTGGTGACTCTCCATTTGTAGATTGCTCGTTGTATAGACATCTAGTCGAGAGTTTGTTGTATATTATACATACTAGAACTGGTTTAGCATATTGTTTTAGTGTTGTACCAATATATGTGCAGAATACACATGAGATACATTGTAATTAATACAATAGGATCCTTTAGTATGTACAGGGCACCAAGAACGTCAAGGTACACTATGCTGCTAGTTCTCCACTAGAACTAGTGGGATTTTCTGATTCGGATTGGGCTAGAGATCCCAATGACAGAAATTCCACCTCAGGTTTTGTATTCATTCTTAAAAATGTTCCAATATGTAGGTAAATTAAGAAACAACACATTATTTCCCTTTCTTCGGTTGAGGTCGAGTATAGAGGAGAAGTGAATGCAGCTACACAATGTATGTGGTTGCAAGGCAATCTTCAGGAACTTGATGTTACACTTGATTCACCCACTATCATTTGGTGTGAAAATAAAAGTGAAATCAATATTTCCACACATCCAGTACAGAGAGATAGGACCAATCACAGAGATATTCATATGCACTACATTTGGGGCTTAGTGCATGATCAGGTGATTTCCTTGCAGTATTTCCCTTCCACTGAGCAAACCACCGATATATTCACCAAGTGTTTTACTAAAAATAACTTCACTTACCTCAGATCACTGCTTGGAGTGAGTGATGCATGGTGATGGATTCCATTCACCTTCATATTTTTGGCCCCATGTCCATTTTTTAGGAGAGGTTTTGTTCCCATGTGGTTTTCCTTCTTTCCGTGTTTTTCATGGACGAATAAAATTTTATGTTGTATGAGGTGACTTAAGCCTTTATTGCCAAGGCCTCCATGATATATTTGGTTAATTTTTACTAATTCAATATTAATAGGGGGTTTTAGAATAGTAACCCATACTTAGTACCTTATTTTATACCTTTGTCAATTTCTTTTTCTTCTATGCATTGAGTTGCTATGATTTAGACTTAGGGAAATTGGTATAGGAGGTGAACTGATTATTTTCAGACCATTCACACACACACACCAGCACTCTATATTAGTCAACCCAACACATGTGCACCATCATTAATTCCTTGGGTGCTACTTCCTTGTTTTTGGGAATCTGGATTTGATTAGGGGCGCTAGTGTTGTCTTTAGTCGTTTTTTGGCCTCCTAGTGCATTTATTGTGCTCCTTGAGCCACTCCCACACCTCTACTTGCTCACCCACACCTCTCTTGGAATCATTTAGGCCTCACCGTGCCTCACCAACATTCACACCATGGTTCATGACTGTTTGGGGTGATTCGAGTGTTGATTGGTCCACCTAGGGGGATGGAGGTCAAATCTTGCCATGACACATGTACACTCCCAATTGGCTTCCTAAGACTCACGAATTATTCCTAATGTAATATATTTCTGATATAAACACATTCAAATGATATATAGTTCAATAATATCCACTAGTTTGTTCACATGTCTGTGTAAATGTTTACTCTTTCAAGATTTTTTGTTAGTTTTTGTAAACTACTTCGAATTGTGAGAGTCTATTACACTCCTAGATCCAGCTATGAATCAAATTATCATATAGGGACAGAAGGGGAGGGAGAGGGAGAGTGATATTGGGGGAATAGATGATGGGTGGAGAGGGAGAGGGAGAATGATATATAAGTAGGGAGAGAGGGAGTGGGAGGACAAGGGAGACTGAGAGGGAAGGGTAGTGTGGGGTGGAATATGGGGTGGAAGAGAGGGAGAGAGGGGGGAATGGGAATGATAATGATAGGGAGGGGGAATGAGGGAGGAAGGGAGAGGGGGAAACAAGGGGAATTGAGGGAAGATGGGGGGAGGGAGGTGGAGGGTAGGGGAGTGCGAGAGTGAGAGGGGGGGAGGAGGGTGAAAGAGGAGGAGAGAGAGAGGGAAGGAGGGAGCGATTGAGGGAGTGCTAAGGTGGGAGAGAGTGAGTGGTATGGGAGTGAGATAGAGAGATATTGAGTGGAGAGGAGTGAGGGGGGTGGGAGAGAGAGATAGAGAGAGAAGAAGAGGACAAAGAGAGAGAGGAAGAGGGAGAGGGAGATAGGGAATGCAATAGGGGGAGGGGGAGGGAGAGTGATAGGGAAAGG